>NQII01000662.1:127401-170501 GCA_002778355.1 Clitarchus hookeri
TTTTTTTTCTCACTGAAATTTTCTTAAATTACTTTTGTATTGCAAGTTATTACTTCATATTACAGCAGACTACTTTCTATAACAAAGTAGGTAATTGTTGTGATCTTACAACAATGCACCTGAACGAAACATCCTGCACACTAAAAGTAATATTTGGTTACCAATTTAATTACCACTCCACTGCAATTGTTTATTAATAATGGAAATTATAATCGAAATAATATTTTTACTTTGACCAAGTGTAACTAGACTAAAAGACCAATTTGTAACTGTGCCATAAACTGGTTGCAACAAGCCACAAGTCGACAGCATCACAAATGTCAGTTAGCCATACCACCAAAGTAACCATGAAAAGTTTAAACTGTTGGGCACAAAAAAAAACATTTGTTATGTAACAAAATTATTTTACCATTCTGTTTATAAATGTACAATTAATCATGGAGCATCCGGATGTGGCTTACATGTGACAGGATTTCCTGACATTTAACTACTGTGTTCAGAATTACATGCAATTTTCGTGATTTCCCGTAGAACCTGTAAGGCACCCCATGTGGTCGGCTGACGGAGCGAGCACCGTGCAGGTCTCGNTTTAATTACCACTCCACTGCAATTGTTTATTAATAATGGAAATTATAATCGAAATAATATTTTTACTTTGACCAATTGTAACTAGACTAAAAGACGAATTTGTAACTGTGCCATAAACTGGTTGCAACAAGCCACAAGTCAACAGCATCACAAATGTCAGTTAGCCATACCACCAAAGTAACCATGAAAAGTTTAAACTGTTGGGCACAAAAAAAAAAAACATTTGTTATGTAACAAAATTATTTTACCATTCTGTTTATAAATGTACAATTAATGATGGAGCAGCCGGATGTGGCTTACATGTGACAGGATTTCCTGACATTTAACTACTGTGTTCAGAATTACATGTCATTTTCGTGATTTCCCGTAGAACCTGTAAGGCACCCCATGTGGTCGGCTGACGGAGCGAGCACCGTGCAGGTCTCGNATTTTCGTGATTTCCCGTAGAACCTGTAAGGCACCCCATGTGGTCGGCTGACGGAGCGAGCACCGTGCAGGTCTCGGCAAGTCGAAGGGATGGCACGTAATGCCAGCCGAGAGAGACGCGACAGGCTCCAGGGTGGCAGACCAGCCGAGTTGCACATGTAATTAACTTCCCTTTACGAGAGGAATTCCGTTATAATTCCGTGACAATTTCCTGTTTTCTAGGTTTTCCAGACAAGTGACAACCATGAACTATGCTTTTTTTCCTCGGATGGGGGAAGCGTGATTTATCAGTAGTAGAAAATTATTCCTGCTAAATGTAGGCTCTACATCGTAGTTCAGTTGATAATGGCAAAATAAAAATGATAACATGAATTGTGAAATATTTGCCCTGTGCCGTGGTTTCGGAATGATTCCTACAAAGGGAAAACTGTGACGCGTCTGTCGATAACGCATTTGCAGGGCAAGTCTGTAACAGCAACGCGCTGCTGCATGGATCATCTGGCGAAGTCGAGCCGACGACGACGACGACGACATCCATCACTACTGCCGTGTGTGCTGCTTCGAGTACAGCGGCACTGTATGCCGCCGTGCAACCAGGTCAACGGCCATCGCTTTGAAAAAAAATTGCCGTACTTGCAGTTTCGATGTCAACTCGCTTTGAGTGATTTTGCTACGTGTGCTTCACATAATAATTACCGCTTACAGCATGCGTCTTGCATTTTATTTATTTGTAGCGTGGTGATGCGTTTCCGACACCATGTTCATTACATAAAAACACTCCGCTAGACACCTTCTTGCATTCTCCAAAATACATGCACACATTTGAAAACCATTCTGTAGCCCCATGTCTTAAACGTTGACTTAAATGTTAGATAAACATTTGCGAATACTAAAATAACTTTTTAAGCTTTTTTTTTAATTGCGTGTGTATAAATGAGCAAATTCGTAATATATATATATATATATATGTGATGTGTTTTTCATAATTTTGTACAAACTGAAGTTTTTGTTGAAAGATTTAGCTTCCGGGGCATCGCAATTTTTGGGATCGCACTTCGAAATGCTTCCTCATGTCCAGGCGCAATTTTGAGGCGTTAAAAAATTTTTTTTTAGGGATTCCCCTTAATTATCGTGCGCAATAGTGGAGGGTCTTTGTGTGATTCCTTACGCAGACAGAAACCACCGGGCAGTCGCCCATTTTTTACGCCCCGCACGACAACCATCGCGTTCGCCGAAGAACTGAAGCGGTAATTAACTCCACTTGGACGCAGAGAAACCAGCCTCGTGTTAATCCTCGCCATGCTTTGCATCGGCCCATTATTCATACACGTCCGTGTCGGCGTTTTATGGCNACTGGGACGCAGAGAAACCAGCCTCGTGTTAATCCTCGCCATGCTTTGCATCGGCCCATTATTCATACACGTCCGTGTCGGCGTTTTATGGCCGGCTGGAAATAATTTACGATCCGCGTGCGTAAGCTGGACTCTTCCTATTTCGTCCTCTCTCTCTCTCTCTCTCCCTCTCTCTTGCTCTCTATTTTCCCCTCTCCTTAGTCCTCGGACCTTGAGACGTTTTATTTGGTTCCTGCTCTCGCTTTGATCTCGGTAGCCGCTTATTCCAGCTGGTAGAATTTTTCCGCGGTGATTACCGACTGCGAAAGCCGCACGGGAACATCGAAACGCCAGTAAATTACGCCGAGAATTTATGTGGCACGGAATCCCGCCCTGATCGACTTGCCGCGCTGCAGTAAGTACTGGACGTGCGATAGCCGTGCATAATAATAGCCTATCTAGATTCCTCGGCGCCCGTGAACGCTCAGACGCCGTGCTCGTCTGCATAGTAGATAGATCGATAGGTCGATGTTTACTCCAAAACCCCTTCCGAGGGTTGGGACTTCAAAACGTCATCACTGAGTCGGCTGTCGAGTAGTTAGCGTCTGTTGTAATTATCGTGATGCCAAACTCGTTATAGCAGTTGAAAAGCATAATTATTGTGCTTAAAATTGCGGCGAAAGCAGCGACATATCTCAGTACGTATTTCAGCAAGTATAACCTGACTTGTTTCCAATCGCAGTTTGTGCACTAGGCGCATGCGCAATCCCTAAGCAATAGTTTGCTACCACTTTGATGAGAAAAAACATCTTTGGATCTTCTTTGTGGCTAACAAATAAATCGCCTCAAGTTCACGTCCCGCCTTAAGAGAGCATTATGACGGCGATGGACAATAGCATAGACAAGCTTCGCGCGTGTTCGGTTTCCTCAGAATTATAAGCTGTTACTATAGGATTTTAATACAGAAATATCTTTATAAAAGATACAGCATTGTCGCTATAGCTTAAAACTATGTTACATAAGAAAAATATCTTAAACATAGGACTACTTACAGCGATTTTTTTCTGAATTTGACACACTCCAACGACCACATTTATGTTTCTATGTACCAAATTTATGAATTGGTGACAATATATCGACTTAATTTCTCTGGAAAAGGATTTACGTTGAAAGTATACTGTGTTTTTTTAAATTAGAATAGACAAAGTTGTTTACAATGAGATCCATAGGACGGTTAGAAAGGCCTCTTTTTAAAATGGTCCCGTANGTTCGGTTTCCTCAGAATTATAAGCTGTTACTATAGGATTTTAATACAGAAATATCTTTATAAAAGCTACAGCATTGTCGCTATAGCTTAAAACTATGTTACATAAGAAAAATATCTTAAACATAGGACTACTTACAGCGATTTTTTTCTGAATTTGACACACTCCAACGACCACATTTATGTTTCTATGTACCAAATTTATGAATTGGTGACAATATATCGACTTAATTTCTNACACACTCCAACGACCACATTTATGTTTCTATGTACCAAATTTATGAATTGGTGACAATATATCGACTTAATTTCCCTGGAAAAGGATTTACGTTGAAAGTATACTGTGTTTTTTTTTTAATTAGAATAGACAAAGTTGTTTACAATGAGATCCATAGGACGGTTAGAAAGGCCTCTTTTTAAAATGGTCCCATATATACCGCTTTCATCCTACTTCGTCCTTAAGCGGTTCCTTTTTGCAATACGTAGCTTGTTAAGGGTATTCTCTAGTAAAACATTACCTCTAAAATGAGCGAGCGTTTGCCCGTGTACATTAAATAAATGTTCTGGGAATGCGACATTTCCCCAGGAAAGGTATGAGAAATATATACAGCAATCAATTTATACTTCTATCATATTAAGGACAGTCCCTACCGGCTGGCAGCTGCGAAATTTAAACAGGAAATCCTATGTTAAGGAAATTTCGCCCCAGTGCGTTAATTATAATGATAGGCGTTTCAAATAAAAGGTATTCTTCGCGAATTTTTTANTAAGGAAATTTCGCCCCAGTGCGTTAATTATAATGATAGGCGTTTCAAATAAAAGGTATTCTTCGCGAATTTTTTTAGCAGAAGTTTTCTACAGTGGAGATGTTTCCATAATATGTACAGCCTATTTGCAAATGATTTTTAAAATTTATGTTTTACATAAAAGTACATACTGCTTAACTACCCTGAAGAGCCAAATGAACTGGTCCACCTGCCTAATATCGCGTAGAGCCCCAGCGAGCACGCAGAAGTGCCGCAAGACGACGTGGCATGTACTCAACTAATGTCTGAAGGTATGCAGGAGGCATTTCACACCATGAATCCTGCAGGGCAGTCCACAAATCAATAGGAGTGCGAGGCGGTGGAGATCTCTTCTGAACAGCACGTTCCAAGGCATCCCAGATATGTTCAATAATGTTCATGTCTGGTGATTTAGGTAAACAATGGAAGTGTCTAAATTCGTAAGAGTGTTCCTGGAGCCACTCGTAGCAACTCTTTTAAGTGTGTGGTGTCGCATTGTTCTGCTGGAATTGTCCACGCCCGTCGGAATGCACAATGGACATGAATGGGTGCAGGTGATCAGACAGGATGCTTACGTATCTGTCACCTCTTAGAGTCGTATCTAGACGTATCAGGGGTCCCATTTAACGCCAAATGCACACGCCCCATACCATGACAGAGCCTCCACCAGCTTGAACAGTCCCCTGTTGACATCTAGGGTCCATGGATTCATGAGGATGTCTCCATACCCGTACACGTCCATCCGCCCGATACAATTGTAAACGAGACTCGTTAGACCAGGCAACGTGTTTCAAGTCATCAACAGTCCAATTACGGTGTTGGCGGGCCCAGGCGAGGCGTAAAGCTTTGTGTCGTGCAGTCAACAACGGTATACGAGTGGGCCTTCGCCTCCTAAAGCCCATATCAATGATGGTCTGTTGAATAATTCGCACGCTGGCACTTGTTGATGCTCCAGTATTGAAATCTGTGCCAATTTGAGATAGGGTTGCACGTCTGTCACGTTTAATGATTCTCGTCAGTCGTCGTTTGTCCCTTTCGTTCACGATCTTTGTCCGGCCGCAGCGATGTCGAAGATTTGATGTTTTACCGTATTCCCGATATTCACGGTACACTCGTGAAATGGTCGTACTCGAAAATTCAATTTTATCGCTACCTCGGAGATGCTATGTCCCATCTCTCGTGCGCCGACTATAACACCACGTTTAAACTCATTTAAATCTTGATAACCTGCCATTCTAGCAGCAGTAACCGATCTAGCAACTTTATGCCAGGCGCTTGTTGTCTTATATAGGCGCTGCCGACCGCATCACGTTACTCTGATTGGCTCCATACCTCTGTTATTTGCATACGCACGCCTATACCAGTTTTTTTTTTTTGGCTCTCCAGTGATATTGAAAATAATCGCTCGTACGCATCTTATCCTAAAAAATTCGTAAAGAATAAATTTTGTTTGAAATGCCTGTCTTTAAAGTAAGAAGATTCTCGCCTTAACCCCATTGTATTAGATTAAGTTTTAGATTTAAGTGATTATTGCGATGGTGGCATAGTAGCGTTCACGATGAGGTAGAAAAGTGTTGCGAGCCAGATAAAAAAAGGGAGAGAGGAATATTCAAGGTGCCAGTTTTTACTGAACCGCTTTCTGGACACTCGAGAAAGTTATTGGCTGTGTTGCTGGCCATTAATTAACCCGTGTCAAGAACAATGAGATGTCAGAACCACGCCCCCTTCGTTTCACCTTATAAGTGCAATACTTCTTCGTGTTAGGTTTTTTGTTGTTTGCATTTTTAATCTAGGAATATTTTTAAACAAATCATTAAATTAGAACACTCGAAAAGTAGGCCTCAGTAGGAGAAAAGTGAAGATAGATTTACTTCTAAAAAAAAGAAGTGTGACGAAAATCATGAAGATGATGCTAACTGGTTCTGTANAAAAGTGAAGATAGATTTACTTCTAAAAAAAAGAAGTGTGACGAAAATCATGAAGATGATGCTAACTGGTTCTGTATTTTGTCCGCGGAAGTAGAGGAAGAACCCATGATCCAGTGTAGGGAATATTGTGGTTCATGGATGATCATATTTCTGTAACGGCTGCGAATAGCGTATAGTAACATTTTGTTTCATTTACCATGTTATTCTTGTGCTCTTTTTAATGTTATCTGTAGTTGTATTTTCGAGGTCCAACTTGGGCAGCTCTAAGGCGAAATTAGGCAACATGTTCGTCAATTTCGACCGTTTACATATTTTCAGTTTTCACCATTTGATACCTATTATGCAGCAAATAATTCAAATGACCACGTTTAACGTTAGAAACTGCAAAACTCCACCGGAGATCTTTTCCGACGCGATGATACNCAAATAATTCAAATGACCACGTTTAACGTTAGAAACTGCAAAACTCCACCGGAGATCTTTTCCGACGCGATGATAGTGTGTAGCGATTAGCCAGCCAATGTCAGTGAATTCGACACTGGAGATGCTTGTCTCTGCTGCAACCTTGAGATGGACGGAGTGTGTTGTCTTGTGCGTGACCTTGAACATCCGAAGATTTGAGCCAAGCGTCTAGCGTTGCATCATTGTAGCGACATGAGAAATATTCTGCGCGTAAAGAATTCTCGTATAGTGCCCGCCTGCATGAAACTTTTTTTGCACGACAGAAACTGTGATCGAAAGGGGACAATGGCTTGCATATCACGTGGCCCGTCGCTTCTGCGGCAAGGATATGAACTGGAGATACAATGAATTGTTTGGTACTTAAGTCTCTAATGTTTTATTTACATTACATAATAAAACAAGCATGGTTATTTTAACAAACCGTTATATTTAATGGGTGTTGTGCTAAGCAGAGATGACGAGAAATTCAAAAACTCGTTTCACTTTCTCCCCCAATCTCAAGAGTATTGACAAAAAAAAAATTTTTAAGAGTGATTCTAAATTGATGCTGGTAGTAAGATCATTTTTTTATAAGCCCTCCTAATTGGCGTTGGAATAGCGTTGTAGATTATTTTATATAATATTTTCTGCGAACGTACTAAAAATATTGTGTTTATGTACCAAAATAAAACAAATCCTATGCGAATAGTAAATGTAAAACTGCCGCATCTGAAAGTATACAGACCTGATACATGCAAAACTACGATATACGCTTGAATTTCACTTAGTCCGTAGATCCCCCTTCTGTATAGTGGTATAGTCATCACATGAATTTCCATAGTTAAAAGTTGCACGGTGAAAACACTGCACGCAGGTTCAGTGCCTTGCGCATAGAGGCAACATCAGGTTAAATTCATCAGCTGGCGTTGACTACGCGCTTCATCAGATCTGTGCCCCGGTCTAAATAAACGGTCGTCGGAGGATGTTATTTTGAGTTTTTTTTTTTTTTCACTGAGTTGACGGCAAATTTGTCTGCCTTTGCTTATCGTTTCCAACCTCTAATCAACACGAGTTAATTTCGGATGGCACTTAGAGTCGACGTTCCGACTACGAAACCAGCTGAAAACTGAGATGAGTGAAAGAGAGAATAGATTTGTATTCATGGAAATCTTACACGGAGCATCGGACATGATGCCGTCAGTGAGAGTTATAAACACACGTGCTGAATTAACAACAACTGACGTTACGCGAGCGACGCTTTGAACCTATCGCCACAGCGTGTGCGTCGCACAAACTGTAATTTTCACTATGCAGTTGTGAGGATAACAAATTTGGAACGTACATTCAATTTTGTCATCGGTCTGATGTTTTCGTATTCAGTAATACTTGACCATAGTCGTCTCCCTGCGCTCCGCACAACCACACTTCAGCAACTTTACCAATTCCGCGTAGCTGTAAAATAGTCGGTTGTTCTCAATACAGCACAGTGTTTTTATTTGTTTTGAGGAATCAAGTGCGTTTATAGATATACTCTACCCTAAACAGAGATCCGTGACTTGAAATAAATTAAGAATAAATACTATCGTTTCACAATTGTGTCTTTTTTAAATACGCGAACTTTTAAAAAATAAAATGCTTTTAGCCAAGATTATGTGCACAAGTATATACTTGTGAGTAGAAAGCAGTGTTTTAAATTATTATTTTGAATAGCGGACTTTATTAATATTTGAAAAGAGCGCCGAACCTTCGCCCCCTAAGAGCGGTGTTCACAAGTTTTNCAAATAATTCAAATGACCACGTTTAACGTTAGAAACTGCAAAACTCCACCGGAGATCTTTTCCGACGCGATGATACTGTGTAGCGATTAGCCAGCCAATGTCAGTGAATTCGACACTGGAGATGCTTGTCTCTGCTGCAACCTTGAGATGGACGGAGATGACCTTGAACATCCGAAGATTTGAGCCAAGCGTCTAGCGTTGCATCATTGTAGCGACATGAGAAATATTCTGCGCGTAAAGAATTCTCGTATAGTGCCCGCCTGCATGAAACTTTTTTTGCACGACAGAAACTGTGATCGAAAGGGGATAATGGCTTGCATATCACGTGGCCCGTCGCTTCTGCGGCAAGGATATGAACTGGAGATACAATGAATTGTTTGGTACTTAAGTCTCTGATGTTTTATTTGCATTACATAATAAAACAAGCGTGGTTATTTTAACAAACCGTTATATTTAATGGGTGTTGTGCTAAGCAGAGATGACGAGAAATTCAAAAACTCGTTTCACTTTCTCCCCCAATCTCAAGAGTATTGACAAAAAAAACCATTTTTAAGAGTGATTCTAAATTGATGCTGGTAGTAAGATCATTTTTTTATAAGCCCTCCTAATTGGCGTTGGAATAGCGTTGTAAATTATTTTATGTAATATTTTCTGCGAACGTACAAAAAATATTGTGTTTATGTACCAAAATAAAACAAATCCTATGCGAATAGTAAATGTAAAACTGCCGCATCTGAAAGTATACAGACCTGATACATGCAAAACTACGATATACGCTTGAATTTCACTTAGTCCGTAGATCCCCCTTCTGTATAGTGGTATAGTCATCACATGAATTTCCATAGTTAAAAGTTGCACGGTGAAAACACTGCACGCAGGTTCAGTGCCTTGCGCATAGAGGCAACATCAGGTTAAATTCATCAGCTGGCGTTGACTACGCGCTTCATCAGATATGTGCCCCGGTCTAAATAAACGGTCGTCGGAGGATGTTATTTTGAGTTTTTTTTTTTTCACTGAGTTGACGGCAAATTTGTCTGTCTTTGCTTATCGTTTCCAAACCTCTAATCAACACGAGTTAATTTCGGATGGCACTTAGAGTCGACGTTCCGACTACGAAACCAGCTGAAAACTGAGATGAGTGAAAGAGAGAATAGATTTGTATTCATGGAAATCTTACACGGAGCATCGGACATGATGCCGTCAGTGAGAGTTATAAACACACGTGCTGAATTAACAACAACTGACGTTACGCGAGCGACGCTTTGAACCTATCGCCACAGCGTGTGCGTCGCACAAACTGTAATTTTCACTATGCAGTTGTGAGGATAACAAATTTGGAACGTACATTCAATTTTGTCATCGGTCTGATGTTTTCGTATTCAGTAATACTTGACCATAGTCGTCTCCCTGCGCTCCGCACAACCACACTTCAGCAACTTTACCAATTCCGCGTAGCTGTAAAATAGTCGGTTGTTCTCAATACAGCACAGTGTTTTTATTTGTTTTGAGGAATCAAGTGCGTTTATAGATATACTCTACCCTAAACAGAGATCCATGACTTGAAATAAATTAAGAATAAATACTATCGTTTCACAATTGTGTCTTTTTTAAATACGCGAACTTTTAAAAAATAAAATGCTTTTAGCCAAGATTATGTGCACAAGTATATACTTGTGAGTAGAAAGCAGTGTTTTAAATTATTAGTTTGAATAGCGGACTTTATTAATATTTGAAAAGAGCGCCGAACCTTCGCCCCCTAAGAGCGGTGTTCACAAGTTTTTCGAATGTGCTGCATTCGTACCTGCCTCTCGCTGCCTCTTTTCCGGCTGCTGGTTCTGATGCTGCTGTTGTTGAAGAGAGCAGTAGGCTCTCAGGTGCCCCGGCTGTCCACATGTCCAACACTCCGGCCCGGTTGGGTGGGGGGGGGGTGAAGATCTGTAGTGCGGGTCCTGGAAGCGGATGTCCTTCACAGCCGTCTGCAACTCCTTCGGTGTCTTCTTCATGCTGTCTTCGTCGTCTCTGTGTGGTACTAAGAACAGCCAGAATGTAAGAAAGACCCGAGGTGCCCTCTTCTATAATATATATCGCTCAGAAAGTTGTCTCGTGTAATACCCCAAGGGTCTCAAGACACAGGAGGAGACAATCTGGTCAAAACCCGTTGCACCAGCACAGTGCATAAAACCTGTCTTCGTCGTCTTAATTCGGCTTCACTGCCCGTACCGGACGTCGGGGTGCGGGGCCCCCTGTCTTGCTGACTCCACCTCCGGTGCTCGGGCCAGGGCGTCCTGCACGTTGTAGGGTGCAGCGAGACGGTACTGCTTGTCGTGTGCCAGCGATGACATCGTCGAAGAAGCCGACTGCGATGTCGTGCGCCTCCTCGGAGCACCCTTCCAGAGATAGTTGATGCAGCCGCACGAAGTCTTGCCATAGCTACTGCAGTGGCTCCCCTGGACTGGTTGGATGCGGTTTCGTAGCTGGGCATGGTGGGCATGTCGCAGATACCAGTCGATGTCGCTCTGGTAGAGATTGCAGTATGGTCAGTACGGGGCCTCTCGGACTGCGGCGAGGTAGAAGGCCCGCTGCTCGGCTGACAAGCCATTCCGGGTGGCGACTATTTCAAACTAGTGTTGGTACTCCGGCCTAGAAGTCTGGCCGTCGTAAGGGGCTGGTTTTAATTGAGACCCCCTTCCCCACTGCCGGCCTCGGATCTTCTCGCTCTCCTCCGAGGTTGCTGTGTTGGTTAATAATTGCGGGTTGCTCAATCATTTTGCAGTAGTTTGCAATGTGCATAAGGTAATTGAGGTTAAGTTGGATGTTTCATCAGATGACTTAACAGCGTGCTGTGACTCAGCGAAAGTATTCGCGGGTACACCGCAGGGGTCCAACTACAGGCAAAGTGTCACAGAGTGGAGGGAAAATATTCTCGTAGAAGACAAACAAGTAAGTATCAAACTGGACCCTGGAAAATGAATTAATGTCTTGTCCATTAAACGTTTTAGAAAAGTAAACCAGCAGTTTTTAGTTTGACCCACAGCAATGAAAATGCTGTCGATGTTGTGGTGGGTGAACTCCGCTGATGCATACATTCCTGCAAGTCTATCTGTTGCCAACGTCTTTCAACTGACCCATTTAGTCCTATAGTCAGGCCTGCCAGCCGCACTCTTCACTGCTTGATACTCGCAGTCGCAGATTTCCCTCTCGCTGGTCACTTCTCTCGCCGCTCGTCTTCTATCGCTCGGAACTCAGCCACTCATCCATTCAACAACTACTACTCTTAGCCCGGAGGCCCGTCGCACAATTTTTACTCTGCTGGCCTTGCTTTGATAATGCTCGCACGATTAATTTGCTAAAATTATATAGATATCGCGTTAAATAAACAGGCGTGATTAATGAGCAGGAAAATACCTATGACATTAGCCATATTACCCAGAAAACGTACCAGATTATTTATTATTGCATGCAGCACATCGAAACAATCAAAATTTATTATTATAAGTTTAAGATTTTGTATTGTAATTGTTTTATTTACATCACTGCATCGCATTTATAAGTGTAGGGTAACGAAAAAAAATTCTGAAAAACGTATAGCAGGCTCAACTGACTTTCAAAAAATTTCTAAATTTGGGAATGCTTTTGTTTCTAGTTATATTTGGACACCATACAGGAGAGAGTGATTTTTATTGTTCGTTCGTGGTTAATTATGCACTTCTGAAAGCTTTGCTGGAGAACTATTTCTATAACTTATCAATGCTGTGTCCTTCCGCCATATGTAGAATTAACATTGCGATGGACTTGCTCACGTAATCTTTGCTTTGATCATGCATGACTGATATATTGTTCGGAGCGTATGCATGTCGCTGATATCCTACATCTTACTTGTATTACCGTAAAGCAAACCAAATAATGAGTTAAATAAAGGCAATGTTTACAAGTTTAAAAACTTTAGTTTTAATACGACACTGGCAACTTTAATGTGAGAGTGCTTGATAGTGTGTCCCTAAAAATGTATATACATTTATACAGGAATCACACAGCTCCAACCAAGCACAATGCGACTAGTGCGACACGGCAAAGAAAATCGAACAGCCTCTCATATATAAGGCACTTATGACGTCAGCACGACAAAGGCCGCCTGCCAACCAGTAGTTTTGGATTAGAAACGATTTCTGTTTTTGTTGTGTCGTGGAGCACAGCAAACAGGATGTACGACGTGGTAAAACGAAATAATTCAACTAACTTTCCCCACAGTGGAAAATGCGCGTCTTAAAGACGAAAATTATTTGCCACTTACCGGATGAAACTCATAAAAATTATAATTCATGCCTCGTAGTCCTTCAGCGTATTATTAGCACTGGTATTATNTCATAAAAATTATAATTTATGCCTCGTAGTCCTTCAGCGTATTATTAGCACTGGTATTATTAGCTTCATGGGTTTCAAATTTCCCCTTTTGCCCAACGCTTTTGAAACTCGTTTATTCTATGCGCGCCTAGTAAACTGTGCCGAAATATCACAGCACCCATGCAGACTGACGTTCTGTAAATTCAAGCAGTCACATTGATAATTTTTTAGTCGTTTCTGCGTTGGCTTTTTCGTAGAATCTGTTGTACTGGTCGGGACTATGCGAATTCGGCGTTTGGGGCAGGGGCAGTTTTCCATAGTTAATTTCAAAAGTATTGAATTAATCTCGAACCATTTATGTTTTTTATGATTTGCTGCCAGAAATGCTGCCTTTATTGTACAACATATGTTCTCGATTCTGAGCAGGATATAGCTGTGTATTTCAGAAATGCAACGGGAGCCGATTGTTTTTCTAACCTACCCAATATTTAGGAGGAGAGTCGAAGATCTTAGATATGAATAGAATACAAGTGCGTATCATGGCAGAGCCCCATATGCCTAAGGTATGCATGAAATAGGCATTCTAACGACAGGGGACATGCATCGCGGTGAACTACGAATGGAATGGGGGAGTTGGCATAGACACCTTAAAAATTCCGTAGACATGAAATTCATCGCAAATTTTCATACAATTTATGAAGTAGAAATATATTTCGTGCTACGACACAGGATGGGAAAGAATAATCTTTACTAAAGTGTTGTTTGAAACACTAGAAGATAACGACTGGTAGGGAGGGCTTTCTTCTTTTGGTCCCACTGGCATTGTTTGTTTTGTTTTGTAACCAGGGGGATTAGAGAAACCTCAGTCCCAGTGAGTAACAACTGTAAAAGAGGTAGGGTATACATTGTTACTTCTTAAACTTAGTCAAAACGATCAGAATAGGAGTAAATGGGCGCCCAAACTATTGTTGTTCACCGAAATGCATTAATACATATTACAAAATAAACAATCTATAATGAATTGTTACAATGTGTTTCTGAAACTTATGGGTATTCATAATTTTATTCTGAGTTATAAACTTTCCTCTATGTTTTATACATAATTTTATTTAGGTTTTGATCTTGACCAGATATTGATTTTATAAGAGAAGCAAAAATTGTACCTTAAGAGGGAGGGGGTGGCTAAAGTCTTGCCCCCTTCGAAGTTGGAGACAATTTGTTCGACATTGAATTTGCGCAGTTGAACGTGACCCCCTTCCCCCGAACAAGGGGACCGTGACACAACTACACAAGGTTACGGTCGCTAGTAGTGTTTCCGTCTGGGGGCTCAAACGTGAGTGCATTCGGCTGCTGGACCTCCAAGTCTGTACTCGTGCCCGTGAAGATCCCGGGCGCCACACGTCCAAACACGAGACGCGGGAGATCCTGACGTAGTGTTTTNTCGCCCCCCGAAAAAAAACGACCCTCCCTTGTAAAGTGAAATCAGAGCCGGCCGAAGGCAATTGTGTCCTGGGAGGGGTGGGGGAGAACTAATGCCCTGGCGGCAGGAGGCGTTAGTTACGCCGTGGCATTGTTCAATAATGTATGACGACTGATTTACCGTCTTTCCTACGGCATCCGTGGCGGACCTTGGAAGCTCCGTGGGCGGTGTACAGCATCCCAAACCCCCCAGACTCACCGTATCCATTACTTCGCCCCTCTTCTTCTCTTAAACATTCTTCCTTCTTTTTTTTTATCCTGGAGAGAAAGCACGCCTCCCAATTTTTCACCTTTATTTTTTTAAACTTCCATTTTCTCTCCCCTCCTTTCCGCATACAAAGTCGTTCTCCTTCTACCCTCGTCTGCGCCCACTCCCCCTTTTTCTAACGAAACCAGACTCCCGCACCATTTTTCCCCCCAACCCCCTACAAGGACCTTAAATCCTGGTTGGTCTGACGAGGGGGAGAATGTGGAAAATAGTAGTAGTAAGAAGAAAAGGAAACGGAGCCGCTTAATACGAGGGGATGGAATATATATGTTTTTTTTCTCCGTGCGCAGGGGGAGGGGGGAGAAGAAAAAGGGTGGGGTCACCCTTGCTGTAAGGGATGAAACGTCGTCGTAAAAATGTATTTTATCGGTGTTAACGAGTGGTTAAGGTGCCGAGTAGCATGCTTTTGAGGAGTGGAAGCAATAAGATGATGGGAAATATTCTTGGCGGGGGGTGCGGGGGATCATGATTCCCGCAGTGTAGCATAATTTAGTACTATGGACGGCTGTACTGGTCAATCTGTTGTGTATCACGTTTCTAGTTCACGTGGTATTTAATTAAATACTAAGTCAGCTTATCATACAAGCACATTTCAACTTAAGAGACGTTGCCTTACGACCGTTTTCATTTAGACATGAATCTTTCAAGTCAGTTGTCGAATACACGTTAGAGACATGCAACAACCACTAAGATATTTTTTTTCNTTTAGACATGAATCTTTCAAGTCAGTTGTCGAATACACGTTAGAGACATGCAACAACCACTAAGATATTTTTTTTCGAAATAAAACAAATAAATTGTTTACTTCGATGAAAAAACAATATACAACGAATATGTCAGCATGGGANTTTTTTTTCGAAATAAAACAAATAAATTGTTTACTTCGATGAAAAAACAATATACAACGAATATGTCAGCATGGGATTACTGAATTCTAAGTCGTGCCTCAATAGGAGAAATAAATTCCTTGCATTCGAGCTGCGGAATTTATTCTCTTTCTTTGTTTAATTTTGTCAAGATGTTTTGTATAACTGCCCTTAAGAGCCTATTGTCTATTTGCATTACCACTTCGTATAAACATTAAAAAATACATAAAATCAAGCGTAATTATGTAATGATCGTTATAATAACCTAGTTGTTAAGATCAATGATTTTTAGAGCTGGCAACATTGCAAATTTTGAGTGCACGTTGGCCTCTATGTAAAATTCAAAAACGCCTGTACAGGTAAATTCATTCTGAATCAGAAATTTTTATGATGTGGTGATTACCATGCAGGCGTAACTATTTAACGTAAGGTTGTGTGTCAATCAAAATAAATTTTTGGTCACCTCCTTATTTAGTATTTTTGGAGTGAATGTTGTCAAAATTACACTTTTCATCTTTTCAGTTATAGATTTAGCTAACTCCTCACTCCTTCCGCCTCGTGTAAAAATCAGCATTGCCGCAGATCTAATGAGTAATAGTTCAGATGCGTCAATCAAATGACAAGTGTGTGATTTTTAAGGTATGTACTCTAAAATTTAAACCGTTAAAACTACCCCGAATAAGCTCATTACTATTTTATGTAATTCATTGCTTCCGTTATACCTCGTTTAGTTTGTCATCTTTCATTTGTTTTTTTTTTNCTCATTACTATTTTATGTAATTCATTGCTTCCGTTATACCTCGTTTAGTTTGTCATCTTTCATTTGTTTTTTTTTTTTTAATATTATTTTAGGGTATTTCACCTTAAGGGTTTTTTCTAAGTTTTTCTATGGGGAAAGTTCTCAGTGATGTTACTGAAATCTAGTTTCAATGTGGTATCACTCTGTGTGCAAAGAAGCATGAGATTGTTGAGCGACAATTTGTTTTTGTTCTTAATCATCCTTTAAGTGCTGAAAACACTCTTTTCTTATGTTCTGCAATAACCCACATGTAATGTTAAGATATATCTTCATTGCTGAGCCTGCGGCATGTGCCCCACTAAACAAGTAGATAAAATATTAAACAAAAAATCCAAGTTAATAGAAACATTCTTTGGAATGGTTCAATTTAAATGGAAACTATTAACAGCGTGCAAATGTATCGAATATTTACAATNATAGAAACATTCTTTGGAATGGTTCAATTTAAATGGAAACTATTAACAGCGTGCAAATGTATCGAATATTTACAATTTAACGTTACAGGTTTTGCCCCTATCCTGTATATAGACCCATTATACCCGGGTCTAGTGGGTCTATATACAGGCGTTTCACATTGTGGTAACATGTATCACTGCAGCCACCTACTGTGATGTTACGTTGGTTCGGGCGTCGCGGTCCAGAGCTTTAGCCTGCCCGGTCTCCTGACCTCAATCCACTGGACTATTAGCTGTGGGGACACGGGGAAAGTGTGGCGTAAGCTACGCCGGTTAACGACATCGGCGACTTGGAACAGGGTATCAATAACGCCTGTACAGCTGTTCGACATGACCCGGGTATCTTGGAGCGGCTTCGCCAGTCCATGATGAGGCTTTGTCACGCATGCCCATGGCAGACACTTCGAGAATCGCCTGTGATGTGGCCAATGTACGCCCTGTAACTCAATAACAACGCGTTGTAGGACATACGTTCATCGGGACATTTCTGCTTGTTTTGNCTACTCGAAGTTTGTTGCAATAGTTCAGATACAACCTGTATAAGAGAGGATCTAGCTATTGGTGCTGTGCGAGACGCAAATAAGTGGTAAAAAAATATTTTACACGTAAAAGACTTAGATTAATAAATGTTAATTTATTTAGCGGGGAACGTAAGGCATCTTATGACGCTACGTCATTGTTTGGTAGTCGTCAGTAATTTCGTATACTGTGTACGGCTTTCATTAATTTGCTACCGAAATTATTGTAAATGCTGTATCCAATATGTGTTTACATCCATACATGCAGCCAAGCATAGGGCTTATTATTTTCATCTCGTTTATTTAAAATATTTTCACTTTATCACTGCACGAACCATATCACTATATATTTTCACACATTTATAACTGTCAAATAGCGCGTACATATTATTATTCTCATTTGTAATAAGTATCATTGCTTTTAATAATTACTCTTATATAAATGTATGTCACGAAAATCAAAATTTATTTTATGTTTCGAGGATATTTTACGTTTTTGTAACGTGACACCAATATATGATATATTTTACGAAAATATATAATAAGTGCATACTTAGTTTTTAACACTTTATTTTAACGTAATTATGGTAATTTACGCTTTAAACCAAACAATTTTTTTTTTTCATTTGAAGAATTTTTGTACAGCAATGCCACAAAGCATTTTCTTAGGAATGTTAAACTTGGCTCGCCTGTAATTACAAATTTTNAGAATTTTTGTACAGCAATGCCACAAAGCATTTTCTTAGGAATGTTAAACTTGGCTCGCCTGTAATTACAAATTTTTATTCTGAAGGTTTCAAATGATTAATTTATTGCGAAATTTAAAATCAAACTACACACATGTAATTTCCAAGAAATTTATTTCTGCTATTCTGGTGGCTCGAGAATTTACTTTGATTCTTAGTCAAACGTATTACCTATGTGATGATTTAAAATTTGTCAGACACACGGCGTACATTTCTAATTAGCGTGATTGGTGTAAATTTGTTTTTAAATATTTATGTATTTTTCTTGCAAATTTATCACACTATTGTGTCTGTTTGCTGTCATATAACAGAAAAGTAAAGTGAGCTATGAAATGTTGACATTTTTAACTAAGGTTTTCTGAAAAAAAAAAGTGTAAAAATTACTCAATAGTCATTTGGCTATGTACGTTACTCTTCGGTGCAGCTGTAACATAGAAATATTAACGTACTAGTGCATTACTATCGGCGTAACAAAAAAATGTTCTGTTTCAGTTTTGTATTGTATTGATTGTAATCCAATTTTACTATAAAACTTCAGAATTTACACCTGTTTTATGGGGAAAATAATTAAAGGCTGTTCACGGTAAAGTAAGCACTTTTATTAAAATCAACCTTTGAAAAAAAAAACAATAACCGCCCATAACTACCTATATGCTGCAGTAGCCTACACGCTAGCAAACAGGCTCACAATTAAGTTGGCAGTGATTTACTGAAAATAGTTCTGAAGGTTAACGGTGTATTGTGAGCGTAATGTTTAAATTTATAACTACTGATGTCAAGAGTTTCTTGTTTTATACACATGGTAGTTAGAGAACCGGGAATTTTGTTAATTCATTTGAGGATAAGTTAAACTTCAACAAAATGTACGTTTGAGTTGCTATCTCTATTGGACAACGGTTTGTTAGACAAGCCCCGGATCGCTTTCGACCAATAACGAACTTGATAGGGAAACAAGAACCGAATATCGTGATACTTGCTCTGGAGTTAAATTCGACCGACAACCAATGATCATCTTACTGAGGCTCGAGTACACAAAATATTGTGCAGTCTAGCTTGCTACCGAATGAATCCGCGAAATTTCCGGGTCTCTAATGATTGTTGGAGATGATGGTTTATCGCAGGAAATGTTGACTGTTTGCTAGGATTAAACGTACTGTACTCATGTCCGACAGTTTTCTTTCCTTATTGGCCGTCATGCATGTATGAAGCTACTACAGCATTTCACTGGGCCAATGAGGATTCTAATACTATAAGGCAGAACGTTCGTGATTGGTCTGCAAACAACTTAACCGAGTCAAAATCTCGTTCATCCAATCATGAAAGAATAAACTTGTTAGAGTAATATAGAAGATATCTTGTCTGAGATTTTTTTTTGCTATTTTCCATCATCTCTAACGATAGTATATACATTTGCATAGTAGCAACGTATTCACTTCTCAAAAAAAAAAAAAAAAAAAAAAAAAAAAAAAAATTACGATTACAGCTGGATGACGCATGAATAAAGTGAAACTGTCCAAGGCCATGTTGATTTTACATGCGGCGGAAGGATACAAAATATGAAACGTTAATCCTAAGTAGGGCTTTGAGAAGTGCTCAGCTAATCGTGAACGCCTAGGTATAACTAGAGACCTGAAGAACTCGCGGATTAATTTTGGGACAGGCTAGAATTCAAAACACATACGTTTATATAACTTAAGCTCTTCGTCCACACGGTGTTTGACACCTCCTGGAGAACGCTGGCGCAATCTTCGCCTTCCTCTGTTACAGCGGAGAACCAATGTGCAGTTGACATCGGCATATTTGTACTTAAGACTGTAAGATTCTAGCCTGCAGGTATCTAAGTATAACTTAAAAAGTAAAACTGAGAGGTATTTTAACTTTTTCTCCTTGAAAGCTGAAATTAGCAAGAAGTCAAAGAGCGAGTCCAACATGACGGCTTGGACAGAGGTCTAGGACGGAACATTCGGAAGCTCTTGATGTTCCCTTCTCTCGCGACCTCGACGGGGACGAAACTAAGTAATACGGATGCCGCGGGCGCCGTCAGCGGAATTCAGCGATGTCGGGTCGCAGTTGCCGTTCACGACCCGAGCAGAGACCAAAGTAAGAGCTGAAGGGGGCGGGGAGGTCGGTCATCGGGGAACACACGACGAATGCCAGCTCGGGAATACGTTATCTTCCTGCCAGAACTGGGGCGGTATTTTCGTCACGCCTTGGAGTTTCTTCATATTCACTGTCGGCTCTCTGCCAGCCCACCAGAAGACAAGGAGGGGAGGCGGGGTAGTGGTGCCCCATTTCTGCAGGAGGGTGAAGGGCGATGTCATTTTTTTTTTCGCCCGGGGGTTGTAGTGGGATGGACCTTAGAAGAACTACTAGGCGGGTGAGGGGGTGGGTAACTGTCTCCTAGCCGCCCGGGAATGGGATGTAAAACCCCTGCAGGGGCTCGCCAGCCCATTTTCATGGTGCGCTCACGTATTCAAGGTTTTCCGTCAGTCTGCTGCAGCACTTGTCCTCCGTGTAGTTCTGTATAACCTCCCACCCCCCCCCACTTCTTCTATGTTATTCCTAAACCACCACAGCACCCGTGGTCATGTGTCGTTCCAGTTTCTGCGCTATCCCATTCGCACGCACATACACACACTTTTCCCCCCTTTCGCAATTTTCTTCTCTCGAAGTTGTCGCGCTGTCGCCTTAAAAATCCGGCTCCATCTCGAGTGCTTTGCTTCCTCTCCGTGCCTCGCAATTCTGCGGACATGACTTAAAACACAAAGGTTACATCCTGCGGTTTCCTATATTTTTTGCAGCTAGTCTTTGGTGAAGTTACATTAATATTATATCGCATCTACATTTTACTGACGTGTGTGTCACTTTCTCCGTAGGATGATGCATTGATAGGTCTAATGAAATGTAATATCCGCATAAAAAGACATTAAACGTCGCATAACAGATCGCCGGATACGTTAGATTAATTGAAAAAAAGTATTGTAAACGTGCCAAAGCTCGTAAAATTCGCGTCATTATTTTGCGAGACACCAAACTTCGCTGCCCTGTACAGAGTCTACAGTTTGTCAATAATCTTTCTTTATTTGCACAAAAAAAATCATTCATTGTGCACCACACAAATTACCGGCCAGTGACAGGGGTTAGAAACGCTAACAAAGATCTGCAGTTTTGTACGCTCCCAGAAAATTTTATGTTTTGATGGGAGTGTTTTTGACCCGCATAACGTATTACTGGGTGGCTCATATATGTTCGAAGCTTCAACAACACAGTTCAGACTTATTCGCCACTGCGGTGCAGATGAGTGGCAACAGAACAGTTCTGTGAGCTGGTTTCATGGTAGCAGTAACCAAACTTCTGTACCGATAACAGAATGATCTGTTTGTTCATTACAGTTGTGTTAACTGCGGGAACAATCCGAATATCGCTGCTTAAGTTCTGTAAACGGGAATGTCCGTTATGTAGAAGGAACAGAATGTTCTGCGATAAGAACTATATACATGCGATCATGGACAGAATCACAACAGACAGTTCTGTGGAAATTACTATCTACATTTACAATAATTTATTTATATGATACTGGCAAACCAATCTGATTGCTGTAACTATTCTAACAGCATACATGGGATGTGGGTAAAAAAATTTGGTTCCTACAGCCATAATTATTTTCAGTGATTGTTGTCGCTGTGTTGATTCCTCATGCATCCACTGTAACAGAATAGGCAAACGGGCAATGTAAATGAACTTCGTGTGATAACGGAATGTGTTTCTTATACGATCGGTCGGCATTTGGCAAGGTAGAATCTGAGCACTAATCGGCGAATCTTTAGGTCACTATACTGGGGAGTTTGGGTGGGGGTATGTGGTTGAATTAAATTTTTTGTTCCTTCCCAATGCTTAGACCCTATATGGGCACCTGCGCTTATTTCTCATAAAGTACTGCAGCCTGGCCTGCCTTGGCGAACTGTGTCACAGACCGAAGATTATGTGTTTTTGAATTTTTCTTCTTCTGTGCATGTCCCCAAAGAGGGCGCATGAATTGAAATGGGATCTGTGCCGACCTCACGAGAACAAACAGTGCCGTGGGAGTTTGTTCACATAGATTGTCCCGACTAACGCAAAATTTTCTCATCTTCCTCCACCCCCACCACCAATCACTGGAGTGTGTTCGAGTGGCACCAAAAATGCCATAGTAGGAACTGATCTGAAATGTTAGAATACGTATTTATGTAAACAGTACGCTTACCATAAGTACGAACAGTGTTGGTTGGTGTGAAATCACAACAGACCTGAAAAATTCGCAATTTCAACGACCTGTAGGCTATACTCTATTTTTGTATGCAAAATTATGCCGATATCACTGTTCATTGGTTACTTGTTGCATTTGCAGAAGACGGTGATTCGGTCTGCATTTTACTATGTATTTATTATAGGCTCAGAGTTGTCCAGGATGTGTAATTTAATGGGTAGACTAATAGCATTATCGATACAAACGTACGGGGTTTTGAATTCTAGCTTGTCCCGAAATGAAAACGCGAATTTTTCAGGTCTCTAGTAATCACTACTAGGTGCTTTCTACCCGTTTTACCACTACCAGTTCAATCATACCTTAGCCGAAATCTATTCCCTTTGATTAAAGAAGCCGAAATGAAATAAATTGGACCTGAGGAGCTAACTTACGGCTAGTCATTTAGCCCTGACCGGGAGAAAAGTCTCCGCCCATTTTTCATTTAGTCAAAAGGGCCGACAGGTTTCAGGTATACGTAGCTTTCTATTTGTTTTTTTTTTCTGGCCGAGGAGAGTAGGCGTGGTTGTTACGACTTTTAGCCCCTAGACCCTGGCTGGGGTGCGCCAAAGCCACCCCAAAGAGGCGCCATTGCTCTGACCTGCCTTCTGATTCTCCATTGGGGTGGCTATTTCAATGCTGCTCCAGCATAAGTTACCTTGAAGGGGAGAGAAGGAATTCATGACATATTTATCTACTCTTAGGCCAAAAACCTTATTAAAAATTTATGATAAATGTTCAACAATGACACCGTTTGTAGCCCAGTAGATTACCGATAGAGATAAGCCTGTCATACTATTTACCCTATTTATTATTTTAAAAAATGCATTAATGTTGAGTATTATCTGATGCTAATTTGCTGTGTGATAATACTAACAGAAATAAAGAATGTCTGTTAGACAACATTTTATATATATTGAAGATATAGTTAAGATTTAAGATAAGCTAATTCCTGAAGTTTCTATTTTTTTTGCTTTGGGCGTAAGGTTTTTAGAAAGTCAATTCGCTTATTGTCATTAGAAACTTAGGCATCGTAATAAACTACGTTAGAAGCGAACCGAATAAGAAGCGAGCAGAAAACAAAATCAGTTGTCAAGATCTAAATATTTGTTAATGACTGCGTGGTTTTGTATTCTATGCGTGATTTTTGTAAGGAAGTCTCACTTAGTATTACTGGCTCCGTTAAAAAAAAAAACACTTTCGTGGTGACCAAACAAAGGTGTTAGTGGCCAGATACTTTTTATGCTAATATAGATATTCGTGTTACAAGAAGCCTAAGGAGCGTATTCGAGTTCGTAAGGGATGGAGGTGTAACTGAAAATAAAATGTAACTAAATTTTATTTTAAATTTATTCACGCAGCTATTATTTAAAACATTAAATTATCTGCATCCACTATTTCTCTTGTTATTCTCAGTCAGCGCAATATTTAATATATATCTCAATTCTAATTGAAGCCCTTCTCAATGTTTCTGTATTGGCTGTAGTCACTTAATTCTTACTCATTATTTACACATGTTCAGTCTGTCTATTGCCATCATTTCAAATGTCTTACACTCACCCACCCAGTTCAGTAGTCTCGCCCGCCAATATCTCTCTCTCTCTCTCTCTCTCTCTCTCTCTCTCTCTCTCTCTCTCTCTCTCTCCCCCCCCCCCCTNTGCTCGCAGTCCGCAGACTTCACTCGCGCTGATCACTCTCCGCCACTCGACGCTCTGCTGGCTCGTCGCTTCGTTTTCTTCGAACACCCTTCGCTTAACGTCGCACAATCCTCCAAACTCTTACACTCTCACAAGCCGTCGACTAGGAGGCCCGCCGCTGCTCAAATAGTCTCGGTGGCTCGGA
This sequence comes from Clitarchus hookeri, assembly GCA_002778355.1. NCBI lineage: Eukaryota > Metazoa > Arthropoda > Insecta > Phasmatodea > Phasmatidae > Clitarchus > Clitarchus hookeri. The sequence continues at coordinate 151,539 of NQII01000662.1, forward strand.
TCTGGAAGGTTCCCCGCACCCCGAGTAACGCTGAGAAAGGCAAAGGCAATGAACCATAACATTCTTTCAGATAACCGCATAAATACGATCCGCTGAATGTCAAAAGCGTGCGAGTTGCGATAGGCTTATCGCGGAGGCATCCCTTTTGTAAATCGCCGCCCTCTTCTCATATTCCGCGCGCCTGGCATTCCTTCGCTCTCGTAATGTCTAAAAGTTCAGTAGGGTTATGTACAAGTATAAAATAATGGATTTTCTGACCGGGAGTAAGTGCGTAGCTTATTCCTTGAGGAAAGGGGTTATATAGTCTGTCTATTCGCGGTATCTTCACACATTTTGAATCAAACCTTTGAAAAGTATTACTACTTTGTTGTTTCTTAAATGTGTCACGTATCACATAAACTTGTTTTTTTTTGTTTAAATGGTTTTTTACATGTATGTTATTTATAATTACAATATTTCATTTATAATTAGTTAAATAAAAACAGGGAGTGAACAGGTATGTTGGTAAAGCCTGATAAGAAATAGGTTAGAAATATCATTGAGTGCACACACATACGGTGCATTGTCCCTTTTGGTGTAATTATCTAGAATTAGTCACGCTCTGGTTGCACGAGGCGGAGGAATATCCTGGAAGTAGAACTTTAGCAGGGATTCAGAAGAAGAGTAGGAAGTGACCGCGAACGGACTATAGCAGGAAGTCGAAGTTGTCGCAGAGGCCGCTCGGTAAATCATCAGGCCGGCCACCTAGCCGGAGAAGTGCTCGTTGTTCGGAGATGTGAAGTCACGCGTCGTAAACGAACGATCCGTCACCGGATGCAAATTCGCGACATTAGCATGCAAGTTGTGCTCGCCTCGTCGAGTCGCGGTGATGGCCGCGGCGTCGAGAGGAAGTGCGTGAGTGTCTTCAGCGGGCGTCGCCGCTCGCACATCGACTTTCGCACGTTGCCGCACGGTTTTCGCGCGGAAAGGCTGAAAGACGATCGCGTATTTCTCGTTATAGTGGGTTCCGAACCACTAGCTATAATTAGGGCCAGTGACTTTTCGCGTAAAAATCGGAGCACACAGTAGACTTCATTACTACATACACACCTCAGCTGTTGTTATACCTCCATTGGCTGCTGGTGCCGTGTCCGTCTTTGACCAAGCCACTCAGGACTAAGTAACTCTGACACTGAAACCTTCGTGATTCGTGCGCAAACGGTTAACACGGGCTAGAACATTTTTTTAGCCACTCAAAGACGATGGACGATCCCATAGTGCTTTGGACTGTATCATGTCTCGAAATCTTTTCGCGAAATATCACTGCCCCTAGCTATAATCAACTATCTCGAAATTTTAACGGCAGTTGTGAGAATGAATTAAACTCAAATTTGTTTGAAAACAAATTCCAACAAATACAAATGCGAAAGCAAAAATACAATACTTACGCAAAATTGGAGACAAAACATTTCCACCAAAAATTAACTACGAAAAATAGACAACGCAATAAAGAGACATTAATTTCGTGTTTTTTTTTTATTTTGCGACTGAATGATTTTTCTTGGCCGGCATTTCGTTGCTTCCTGATTTAGTTTTGTCTTACGTGCAGTCTTTCTTTCTGATATTTAGAATACTCTCGTTTATGCCATATTTTACTCGACAAATTAGTGGCTAGGATAATCTTATCCAGATAAAAGTAGTGTTTTCTGTCTTATAGCATTTTTGACTTCTCTTTATTGTGTGGTCTATTTTTCGTTATTATTTTTATATAAAATATATGTTTCAATTTTTGCATAAATGTTGAATTCGCATTTTTGCATATGTATTATTTTTTGATATTTACTTTTCCATTAAATAATTATTTCACTAAATATTGCATTTTCATTACTGAATTTTAAATTTTTGGGGGTTAAGGGGAATTATTTTACGTTGGGTTGTTTCCCGTATAATCAACTACGCCAATTGAGAAAGTGCAGCAATCAGTCATATTTTCTACGCTCGTAAACTAAGTGAACGAACTATGACCGTTGCACCAATGAGCATGATCTTTGCGAGGTCTTAGTCACCCGTGCCCACTTTTCAGCGCCACGATATTTTGTTCAAGTCCACTTGACTTACAGTAAACAGAGTAACTCAAATTTTACTTATATTTCCAGCATTTGTTTGAATTCTCGCTTAATAATTCAACAGAAATCATTCCACATCCGAGATTTTAGAGATAATGCAAGCGTATTTCTAGTAAGAAATTTCATTGCTTGGAGAATTATCCAGTTACATTTACCGTAATACTCTTGCCTAAAAAAAACGTAAAATCCCTGAATATGTAATTCAGGTTTTTAACCGGTTTTGTAATCGTAAATTTAACATACATTAATCTGTATATGATTAGAGAGCGCGTGGTTTCCATACGAATAGTGTAAATTCACGGTTTTTAATTTTTTTCCTTAGTAATATGTATTATCTTACCACGCATTTCTCGTACATTTGCAAACAGCTTCTTACAGTGTAGCGATTGTCGTTTGCCATGAAGCCGTCTCGGCTAAAGATCACTGGTCATTATAACAAATGTCAACCACTGTATTGACAGTGTCAATAGAATTATGGACCTTGTACACTTCAAGAATTGCAGTACGTGAAAAACAGTACTCACAGTACTCAGTCGATAAGCTGTCGCAGGCATAAAGGATCTATGGAATTCACTGAAAATCCGTCGTCAGTGACTGAAATAATTGGTTGGGTTATATCCTGTAATCTCTAAACCTGAAATAGATATAATGTAGCCAAATCAGTGAAAATGGATCCACTCGAAATCAGTTGCGGCTAATTGATTGCTACGGTGGGGTAAAATTTCACTGATTTTAGGTTTAATTTGTGGCGTTGTAAAGTAGCTTACAGGTTTTAAATTTTGGAAAGAGGTGCCGACCTCCCGTGGCGCAATCGGTCGGTGCTCCACCGGTCTGTGGTGCGGGAGGTTCTGGATTAGAATCCTTGATAAGGCATGAATGAGTGTTAGTTTAAGTTATGTCAATAGTTAGTTCTTAAGCCATCGCCTGATAAGGCTTCAGGCATAACACCGGGGGACGTTAATAACCCCTTTACAATTGTATTGTATTGTATTGGAAAGTTGTTTATATGGTTAATACACACATATTAGCGAAGCATGACGTATTTCTACTACGTTGCGGAACGATTGCTGTTCGTTTGTCACTGTGTTTTTTTTTTTTTGCTCAACTCCTAAGAGAGCGCTTTGGGCAGAAATTTAGTCCCACTCACGTCCAAAATTATTTACGGATTATAATTAAAATTTTGGGGCAATATACACACACATACTTTTCATGTAATTTTTTTTGTGTACAAAATAATTAGTCTCCTTTTCAGCAAAGTGAGCAAGATAAAAATAAAAGCACTTTTATATATCGTATATCTACATACGACAATAAATATCACACCGTCACCGTTCATTCGACTGATTTGCCCGTGGAGTGAATATGGGGAAGAGCGATCTCGCTGGCTGCGCAGAACCAGTCTCCGTGTCCCAACATTGAACTGCTTTGTTGCCAACACGACTATCATAAATGACGTGGACAGGATTTGAAGTTTGAGTACTATTCATGTAAAAAAAATTATTTGAGGTGTTTGTATACTTCCTCTAACTAATGTTTAATGCAATTTAATTTAATTAAATTGGCAAAATTATTTTAACATATAAAAGTGTTTGTAATTTTGAAAATAAATTATTGTTGCATGTCGCTGGTCTGCGTTGACCTTGGCCCGTCCCGCGCGAGCGAGCGTAAGAGAAGGACAGAGTTCTTTCGGGCGGCGAGTCAATGGAATGTTTTGACTGACAGGTGAGCGATAAACCAAGAAGCGCATATCTGTTACACAAAGCATCCCGCCGCTCATACCTCTGCATGGCGCCGTGATAACCTTTATTGGCGGCGCGCGCTCCTGACCTTGGTTGTAATGAAATTTCTGCGTTTATCTTAAAGAATTTTCTGGTTTACCGACCTCGTTTTTCTCAGCGCGACTCGGGGTGCGTCGAAACTTCCAGATGGCCAGGGCGACTGATATGTAAGTTCGACGGGCCTCCGAGCGGATAGTTGATGAGTGGAGTGGAGTGGAGATTTTATGAGAGTCGGGAATCTGGGCGATTATGCGACGTTAAGCGATAGGCGACGAGCTAGAAGAGCAACGAATAGCACCGGAAGTGACCAGCGGGAGGAGAACCTGCGACTGCGAACATCAGAGTAGTGAAAAGTGCGACTGGCAGGCTGGATTATTGGACTGGATGCGTAAATGAAATACATTGCAAATGATGGCAACAGATATACTGAATATGTGTTAATGATGAGTGTAAGTTAATTGACAAAGTCCAAAGAGAGACATTAAGAAGGACAATAATTAGAGTTGAAATGGACATTAAATACTGCTCTCACTGAGAAATATAACGAGTAATAGTGCAGACAGATAATTTAATCCTGTAAATAATATGTGTTAATAAATTAAAAATTAAATTTTGTTCTTTAATTTTTATTGAGGCATCCATCCCTCTCGAAATAAGATACGCCCCTCAGGCATCCTGTAACTATATATAAATACATACACACACACAGAAACAAGTTCATCGCTATTGACCATGTGACTTTGACAGTTGTGATGTTTTTGGGTAGGTCAGTGTTTGGCACATGCGCAGAAGACGAATAATCGGTTTACACTATCTTTAATCTATGAATTTGCCAGTCTGTTACTGGCTTTCATTGACTGGTATTTCGCTGGCCGATGTCACTGCCCATAGTTCCATGTATGTTATAGTAGGTAAAGGCTGTTGGCGGTAAACTGAGTACTTTTGACAGCATTGCTTTAGATCTAATTGTATGCACGTTGTGTATTTCTCCGCCTTATGTAAACTTAACATTGCCATGAGCCTTATCACTTAATTCATGCGTCGGTGAAGTAAAACTTTGTAATTGTTAGAAAAGTAAATATTTTACAAATCTGCTGATTTTTACGCTTCGATGCATAAAAAACAGAAATCGAAAGAAATAATTTAAGTTATCACAAATGGTTACTTAACACATTTAACTCGACGTCAAGATATGGAACTACTTTCCCTTCATCGTTACCATTACCACCTTTACTGATCGCATGTCACTGTGCGTCTTTTAAAATATATGCAGGTAGGAGCAGTGATTTTTTTCCAAGGGTGATTTTATAAGTCCTCACTTTATCGTGAACAGTCTTTACACTAGCATGCAGGCTCCCAGTTAAGTTGGCAGCGTGTTAATAAGGTAGTTGTAATACTCGGTGTTCTGTTGCGATTGAAATTTTTAACTAAATGTATCCTGAAACAAGTTTTTTTTTTATAAACATAACAGCACGAATTCCCACATTTCCAACACATTTACTTGAATAAAAATTGACGTGGCCTTTCAGCTGACCACACACGCGAATAAAATTATTGGCTGATAATTTTACACGTGATTCTTCTGGAATTGCCCCTTAGTCTGTGCGTTTCTTAAGTGCTCGAACGACATGGCAGAGCAAAAAGAGTATTTTACGAAAGTCCGAACGAGTCCGAACTGCCACTCTTTTTGCGTGTACAACACAGATATTTCCGTTAATGCCGTCGCATGCTACCACCAACTCTTGCTGTTGAAGGTGGCCTCGATATAAGCAGCTTGTAAAGGGCATTGGGGGTTAAGGATAGGGGTATTGCGCGCTGCGTTGTGAGTTACAAAATGACGCTTACGCCTACACATCACAAATTAAAACTAAGAAATAATCCCTAGTGTCTTGTGATATATACATGTATTCAATCCCATGCACTATTTATTTTCCGAGCGTGATTTGTTAACGACGTCGGTGTGTTTATTTTCAAACTTGGGAGTAGCCTTAGCCTTTATAGTTGTAATTTATTTTATGTTATAAGAGAACGATTATGTCGTCGGTTATTTACGGAACGCAGATGCAACTGGAGGCCGTTTGTTCGATACGAGCCGACTTTAGCGGAGGCGTATAATTTCTCCAAAATGGTTTTATGTGTATCCTTTTGCAAGAACAAACCGTGCAGATTCTTACTAAAACCTTCCAGTCGATCACCCATCGGATTTAGTTTCTTGTTAACCAAGGAAAAAAATGTTGTTTCTTAAAAATTATTATTATGAAATCATTGCTCATTCAGTGAGGTATAACTTTATTGAAACTTGAAAGAAGAAAATGTAATCTGCTTCCGTGTTTAGCACTGCATCCACCTAAAATTGACCAAAATCAGACAAGCAGATTAAAGCTGCGGACATTTAAATTAATTTTTGGACTAGAAGGACCCTTAATTGCCAGCTCTAAGAGGCCAGCATTCTCCCACAAACTGAAACTTAAAATCTAAGATTAGTTTATTTAGCTTATAAAATACACACTATGTAGGCTATTATAGGTACTATAAAGTAGTTTAAACTGCAGAAATATTTATTCACTTATGTTAGACTGTTATGTTCTAATGTTGCGTGCATACGTAATTATGACGGCCTCTTGGGTCCACAGCCGACGAGATGACCTAAGTATATCCGATAATAGCAAATGTTTTTTTTCTCAGATTAGGAACAAAACTAAATTCCCTGTGGAAGAGTTTGGCGCAGGGGAAATTTCCGCCGCAAGGTGCGCTAGTGTTACAAAGAGGTCGCTTTTAAACTGGCCGTAAATAGGGATAAATTCTGTTTATTTGTGTGTAAAAGTTTTTATTTGGTCCAAATTGTGATATATTCTTCCCTGTGTCAATATATTATATTTATTTTATAATTATTATGCACCCCGTCCAGTTGTATTTACAAGCACCACAATCACATATAGTAAAAATATAATTGTGTTTGGCATAGAACTTTCGTTAACACGCTTATTCTAGTAAATAAATTAATAAATTAAAGGCTAAAGAAAGATATATTTTATCAGAAGAAATTTTACGATACTTTGTCACTCTTAAAGTAATATTTTTGTAATGCGTTTTGCTAAACCATTTTTCAACCGAATATTAAACAATGTGTGGACATATCTAATTACATTTATACTCTAGTGGTAAGTTCCAACGCATAATAAATACAGCATGAAGATTTTTGACAATGATATTTATTTTATGACAACTGCAATTATTAAAAACGTGACGATTCGGCACGTGTGCGACACCAATGCCATCTGGCGGCGACAATTATTTTTAGTTGCCAAAATAGCTGTTAGCGTAGAGCTTCCCAACCTCAGTAGAACGAACCTTACCCACGGTAGACGACGCGCTTCCAAACGTCAGCTGCAGAGCCACACGGGTGCGTGCCAGAAACTAGCCCCATATTTCCCTCTTTCTCTAACGTGTACAATGCGCCATACCATTTACAACTACCAGAGGGACCCGTAGTTTAGTTTCCCCGGACGGGAAAGGGGTGTGAATGTTCTCTCCCGAGCGCCCCCGAGACTTGTTTATAACGACTGCTTGCCGGCACGCGCGCACGATGCGTGTACCGTGTACTTTCTCTTAGACTCGGGGAGGGGGGGAGGTTGTTAGTATTGCGTGTTCCGTCGTGGCGCCGGAGATAAAAACGATAAAACGCCCCGTTGAGCAAAGCTAGGGCCGTGCGCACGCATCGCCATTGTCGTCGTAATCCCCGCGGTGTTTTACGATTACGCGCCTTATACATCCCGATAGCGCATTAGGCTCCATCATCCCATGTCGTGCTTTGACACCGCCGTGATATGAAATTGCCCCGAGTTTGTGTTCGCGCGCTCTGAGTGTGCCTGAAGTTTATCAGCAGCAGTGCGTTACGTTCGCACTTGGTTCGACAAGGGTCGGCATGGATGAAATGCTGGCAGGACATCCTGAAAGACTGACCTTTCTCCCCCGGCAACCCTGGAGAATGTTCTGTCCTACTACCAACATTGAGATTACCCTCCGAAAAATTTCCGAATCACTAAGACACTGGGGGCCGCGGTGGTGTAGTGGTCAGACTACTCGCCTCCCACCTAGACGAATTTGGTGCGATTCCCTGGGGGTTCGCTCCCGGATGTTCGCATGTGGGAATCGTGCCGGACGATGCCACTGGTCGGTGGGTTTTCTCGGGGATCTCCTGTTTCCCCCGCCCTTCCATTCCGGCGCTTCTCCATACCGGCCTCGCGTTATTCTCGTCGGCACTCAGGACCTCGGTGTTAAGAGCCGCCCGAAATCTCTTCATTCACTCACTCACTAAAACTGCTGAACGAGAAACACTTAGCATGGTACGGTGATATATTGGCCCGTTTTAAAGTTCAATATGCTGGAGCTGTCTAAAGTGGCCTTATGTACGTAATAATGCCATTCCCATTAATATTACTGACACATTAACTATTAAAGAACGGAATAGTTTTATCATCGTTACCGTATACACTATAAAATAATATTAAACGCGATGGCCTCCCACGGAATCGAACCTGTGATATATCTATTTCTTTCAAGAGTTTAGTGGAAGTACTATCATGCTGCCTGGGCCTCTGCCATTTCATGTAATTTCTTATTTTGGTATTTTTTTCGCCGTGAAGTTTCTGCTATGCTCAACTAATAAACCACCTGTGCAGACTAAGGATGCCGTAACTGGTGTCGTCGGTACTGGAGGTTAGTAACAACGTAAATATATCGCCTTATTTTTAAAAATAATGTGGAATGTAATAAGGAGCATTCCTATGCTTAAAAATGCAGAAATGTTATTCATGAAAATAATTTTAGCAAACTGTTTGTGAATTGTTTTGTACTACTATGTTACTATGTGTGTGTGTGTGTCCCTGCCAAGCTTATGTTGTACGATCGCTTGAGTCAACTTTAACTGGACTGTCGTTTTGAGAAAGAGTTCAAGATGTATGAATGTCTTCCCTCACACAGTCAATTTTAACGGTGTTTTAGTGGTTTTCTTCCACATGACTGGAAGGGTTGCAATGCGAATGTGTTCATTCGGTTTGTACAAGAGTCATTCGGTCGCCTATGTGACGTATTATTTATATTAGGAATGGTAAGAATTGAGTAATTTTTTTTGTACAAAAAAATGTTATCGTCTACTACGGTACACGTTTCGCCTAGAACTTGGTGTTACATGACTTCAGAAGGGTCTTACAACTATTTCCCTTCTCCGTTCACAAGAAAAATTTTCCCTTCATCCGACACACATTAGTTTCAACGTGAAACATCCTACCGATATTTCTTTTGCAACTGACATTGTTAGACTTTTTCACGGACTCTCCTAATATTATTGCTTTTGGGAATTTTTTACCTTCTTCTTTATCCACGGTTTGGTACCATCTGCAAAACCGAAGGCACATTACGTATTTACTATAACTTACGGTTATAGATCGACGCGCATATTTCTAACTGACCCGGAGCCCAAATTTAGAAACTTGATTATCAAAGTAAATGCCTTACTGACCTAGGTCACGAAAGTAGCCAATGCGGACTAAATTTCGAACCTTATGTTCACCCCCAACGGAGTCAGTATAAGAGAATGGAATTTTATGCAAGGCATAAAGCTGTCCCTCATTACAAAACTTAGTGTACACCTAAATGTTTCACCCTTGCAGCAGTTTCATTCAAACTGATACTGTCGTGTTTACGAACCAATTACTACGCGAAGTCCCATTCATTCTTGCTAATCTGAGCTTCAAATCGGACGAGCGCCAACAACAAAGTTGTAGGACATGGTCTGAAATATAACCGTCAATTTGGACCCAGTACTGCTACCTCAGGCAACCTCGCGCGATAAAAACAAAGGAACCTTGACATTTAACTGACAATCTGGATGAGCTTTGACTCGAGTGCCGAAACCAGCCCATCTAGACTGCATTTTAGTACCAACCCAGTCGCACTCGAGATCGTGCAGTATTTTCGTCTAGAGCTTGAATGCCTTGTCCTCCTGATACATACTATGCGCGCCACCCACCGTGGCACTTGATCTCTTAGAACTACAAGCATCGGGACTGGACACGGCCAGGCGCTACCGCGGTCAGTGTTAGTAACGGCACGGTCATCTATACTCTTAAACAAAAACATTTCCCAAGGTTTACGTTAAATCAGTGTTTTTTCAACAGCCGGGTTCTGGCATCAGTTACACCGGGCCACGAGGTTCTCCTTGTAACTATTGATTTACTCACCGAGCAGGGTGGCACAGTGGCGACACACTGGACTCGCATTCGGGAGGACCCGGGTCCGATTCCCGGTCCGGCCATCCTGAATTCGGTTTACCATGATTTCCCGAAATCACTCAAGGTGAATGCTGGGTTGGTCTCTGCCAAAGGCCATGGCCTATTCCTCCCCATTCCTTCCCCAACCCCGCTTCCCTGAGCTGTCGACGAGACTTTAAACGCAACTACCTACCTACTGATTTACTCCTACCCTATCCCACGCGTGAAAATAATCCTTATTTACCTCACCCCTTTTTCTCACACTATCGTGGGCATTTTTCAGATTTCATGTTTCTCATATAATAGAGACATCTAGCAACACCTATGCGGATGTCCAACCTAGTAATATTGGTTTTCTGGTATCGAATTATCGGGAAAAAGCTTTGCAATAAAGAACATAAACTAGCATACAACGTTTTCAGGCACAGTTTTGTCAAACTGTGTGGGATTTCTTTTGGTACGTTGAATTTTTTTTTTATGGATGACTGTGGATTCTGTTTCGAATTTCCACCTCCCACTGAAATCTTACAAAAAGTTAATTTTCTCGCGAAATGTCACCATGGTACTTTTTAATTTGAATTTGTTGGTCAATCTCTCTATCCTTGCATCCCCAAAACAATTTATTTCAGAAAGTTGTTGCTCATAAATCGTGCAACGCTGGCAACAAGACAAAATAAATTTCTCAGTAAATTTGCGTTGGCCGCAGAAATTCATGTTAAGTATCTACAGTAAAAGTTTTATAATATATAATTGTACATGATTATGGGTAATTTTGCAGCCCAGAGCTGTGTGTGGAATTGTGTGGAATTCATTTGATGAATCTGTGGATTTTGGGGTGCTTGATCTGGCAACACTGCCAGATGCTACACAGCCAGAGATCCGCACACAGTTGCTTCCCTTCACCCCGGCAAACTCCATCACCTCATCTCTAACAAGTGCCGCCACGTCTGGCGCAGGCAGTAGGAGAGCTTCTTTTATTGTTGTTCGACTCGCGTGCAGCGGATGCATTTCGTGAAAAATTGTTTGTCCGTTCTAGATGGTATAGGCTGTTCACGGTAAAACGAGCACTTTCGAAAGCCCTGCCTAAGAGCTACTTGTATGCGCAATGTGAATTCTTTCACCATATGTACAATTTACGTTACCACGGACCCGGCCACTTTATTCGTACGTCGGTCATGGGCAACTGTAATTTTTTTTTAGAAAAGTAAATATTCTACGTACGCTTTCAATCTTACACTTATATGAATTAAAAAACAAACAAACGGAAAAAAATAATATTTCCGTTTTCACAAATGCTTACTTAACACTTATAATTGAAGTTAACACATATAACTATTTCTCTCCATGGTTGCCAACTTTACTAGCGCGTGACAGTCTGTGTGCCCGTTATAATATACGCAGGTACTCTTTTCAAAGATTGGTTTTAAAAGTGCTCGCTGTACCGTGAACAGCCTTTAAGCCCCCCCCCCATCCCTTCCTTGTGCACTTGTGTTCCGCGAAGGGGTCTGGCCGAAGCAGTTCTGTTCGTTATTTTCGAGTGTTGTGCGGAGTTGCAGAGCCGCTCTGAATTTATGGTATCCGCGCTGCCGGCGCGCGCTTGCATCTTCATCGCGTCTGCTCGCGGCTCGTAACTTTAACAGGTTTCTCCTCTCTTTGCCCGTCATGCCTAGGGACAGTGTTGCAAAATGTTGACTCGGGCGCGCGGTATATTTTTTTCGGGGAGAAATTTTTTCTCCGTAGTGCGTCCGGCTTGTTCTAGACGGCGTTGCCAGATTTATGAGATTTATTGCCACGGGCTTTATTTCTGCTGCTTCAAAATTTTGTTAACGTCGCATAATCGTATTTTGTTACCGAACAGAGCTGGCCCAAGATGTAAATGATTGTTTTCGTTAATTGGAACGTTTTTGTACTTTTTTGTGGAGAAGATATTGCCTGTTCAACCCATTTTTAAGGTCGATATTTTCCCTTAGTTTATATGTATCTCTTCTGAACGAAACGTTATGACTTGATATTGATAATCAAAGCTTTGTTATGGCACACAAGAATACTCGACAGAAAATTTTTAAGATCTTGCTGTTTCTCGTATGTCAGTATTTTCTCATGTGAGACAAAAATTATTAAATATACCCAATGGGAAAACTTTATGTTATAGATTGATATTTGACAAAAGTAACGGTAGAAAAACAAGATATTTCTTTCAAAATAACTTTTTATGTAGTCTCTGAAGTTTAAATGCTCAGACATTGACAACATTTAAAGTTAAAATTTCTGGAAATTGACTCCTCATTAAGTCTATCCAGGAAATATTACTGGGCCTCCATCTTTGAGAAAATTGATCAATATTTGAACAACAATATAATGGCAAAGACGCCTTTATTCAATAGTAGGCGCGAAATAAAATTGAGACAACTTTTACCTTTACATTTCTGGTACTGAAGCTGTTGAATGGTATGACACCTACGTAAAGTGTATGAGCACGGGACATTTCTTGTAAAATCTGTACGAAGCAGATAGAATTTGCACTGATCGCAACACTTGTATTTTCCTCGTGTAGGACGGATTACTGCACCTGGAGCAGCAATATAATTTCGCCCGTAATGACCCTGCACATGTAGGTGTCATTCTGTAACCTATTACGTAACGAGATACGGCAACCCCGAGGCTGTATACTTGAAGGGGAGCGAAGCGGATGTACCTACACGATAAGAGTCCTTGATATTTTCCCGAGTATATTAAACCCTCGGCCCGTCATTTCATGTAGTTTAGTTTGCCTCAGGGCTTCGATGAAAGAGAAAGCTGTTGTCATTTTGCCGGGGATTGTAGTCAGCATAAAATCGTGCAGAGTTGGGCATGGAATTTGTTGTGAAATAAAAAAAATATATTTATCTCCACTGGAGTGTTTTAGAATATTGACGGAAGTGTACTGCGATAATACTCTTGCCACGCACGCGAAAGTTTGAGTGGCACAAACGATTTAGTGAAGGTCGGGAGTAGGTTGAGAATTATAAACGTTCGTTTCGCCCTGTGACTCCAAAAAAAAATTGTTGTATGAAGGTAGATGTGTGAGCATTAAGATGGCCGTGCACACGACGAACATGGTGATTTAGCCCCATAGCAATGTTAAGTTTACATAAGACGGAAGAGTTAAAAAAAAAATAATAAAAAAATATGTAGACCTTAAGCAGGGGTTTCAAAAGTGCTAAGTTTACCGTAAACAGCCTATAGCAAGTTTTTGCTGGAATTCTTAGTCGTGCATCTTGTCTCTTCGTCACAAGAGCGTCTAGCATAATCAATCGATGTCCATCGATGACCTGCTTAGCCAAATATGGTAAAAGAGAATACTGGACAGCTCTATGCCAATAACACATGCAAGCGTGCGACAAGCGACGGTGGTGGCATCTAGCGGCGTGGCGTGATGAAGGCCTGCGACCTGCTGTGGCAAAAGCATGTATGCACGTCATAAACTGTTTTAAAAGCCGTGTATTTTATTTACCTGAAATTATACGCCTACATACGAACTGCTGATAATGTACACAGTCTATCCAAGACTTTATACAGACTGTACATTATTTAAAAACATAAGTTAAAACCGAGAAATTAGCTAGTTTTTTTCTTCGAAAATATTGCGATTAATGTTGTGTATTCTTAACATCAAAAAGCCACCTCACTTAGCTGTTCCTCGAAATATAACCGTATATAAAGTCTAACAATTGCAGGGTTTGTACTAAAAAGAGACCTTATCATGAAAGTGGAATCCTGAAAGTAAAACTGGATACCATAAACTACAACAGTCTACGTAGTGTAAAATCAACAGTAATTTGTAACAAACTACAGTGGTTTACACATGAGAACTAAAATTGGAACATTTTAAAACAAAAGCTACTCAACAATATGCACTACATATAAGAGATATATATATAATATATAAAATACATACTATGCTTAAGGTCATTTCACACGAAAAAATACTTATTGAATATTCAATTAATTGGATTTAATTTATCGAAGTAAGAAAATCTCGTTATTTGCCTTTCAATTGCATTCACTTATCTTTCAAGTCTCCACATGCAAATTTATTACAATCTTCTTAATGAAATCGGTGAAAAAATTAAGTAAATTTTTAAAAGTATCTGCGTCTCCAGCACGACAGGAAAATAATTGGTAAAAACACATCAAATTTTCTTCGTATTGTAAACATTTTCTTTTTAAAAAATGTGTGTCCTTATTTTGTAACATCTTCAAGATGTGTGCAGACAACTATATTATTATGAGATTACTCTTGTAAGACAAGCCGTGATCGGCGATTGGAATTTAGGATTCAAGAAAATATAAAACATATGTTCAAAACGAAAATCTAGAAGGAAAACGATACATTCAAGAAAGGGAAAGAGAAAATGAGCGCGATTATGACGTTCGTATGACATATAGCTTTCAATGAATTGATTTAAATAAACAGTGAAAAAAATATTTGATCGTGTGAAACGGGTCTTAAGTTATTGCCTTATAACAACAATTTACAGAGTTCTTATAAAACGCAACATACTGTCACACTTACACTGCATATTTTTTTATATTTTAATCGATAATTAAGTTACATTCAAAACAGATTAATATTGATATATAAACACGCTGGATTATAAAATATCGTTTCAGGCAGTAAATAATTTACATTAAATGTGTCTTATTGAGGCGGAAAATACACAACAATAAAATTATATATAATAAAAATGGCAAGTAACTGCCTTCGATTAGCAATTAACAGAAGTTCTCATAACATGCAACATACAGCCAGATTTAAAATAAATATTATATATGTGCATATTTTAAAAACCGACGAACCCTGACACACAAAATTCACGAGATCATAAATAAACGTTGCAGGCAATTTTACTCCAGTTAAGTTCTTAAAAATGTAATATGCACATAACTGCATTTCGTCAATAAGTTTGTATTTTAAGTTTATGCCTCATTTGTTTAACTTATTTTATAGGGCATTCACGTTCATAATTTGTACGTTTAAAAAACAATTAATCATTAAATTTTATTAATTGTTAACCAATATTTTCATTGCTCATTTTCACATTGTTTTTATAAACTAAGCGTACCATTTAAGACCTTAGTGTAAGATTCGTTTAAAAATTGCACAAAATATTAATTAAATATCCCGTATATTCTTGATGTCAAAAGTTTAAGATAGTAATACGGACGAAGGAACTTTTACACTCATAGGTTTTTATCCTGCAAATAATAAGATCCTTTATACAATGTGAAGTTACTTTCAATGGTAAACTAGTGAGAATGTTTTCATGGTGTAAAAGGTATTTTATGCAGGTTGACTAATAAACATAGTTTACTATATCTTAGTTTAGACAAACACGGGACTTAGGCTGCGTGTCTTGAGTGGTTTTAAATAATTTAAGTACTTGTAGGACTTGTGTTACAGGCCCCTGGTGTAATTTTTGTGTATTTGTTAAACAACAATGTATCACTACTAATGTCGTTTATTGATACCCTAGACTCAGCGAATTAGGACTCCTGGCGGAATCATTAGGAAAATTGCCCGAGCAGACACTGTTAATCATATTTATACAAACATCACAAAAATTTTTTTTAACCAGCTTGTCCACGTCCTGTAGCCGACATTTTTGGAACCATTGTTAGCAGATACAGACGAGAAAAGTTTGGCAAGTTTTTAGTTATACGCACATTAATTGAATGCAGCGTTTGCTCACTTGCCTCTGTCCTTTTGAGATCTAAAATATGTTATCGAAACGTTTTTGAACAGTGTTATTAAAAGTTTCAAATTGCACATATTCGCCTGTCATTTTCACCATTAAAACATCATCGAGTCTTTTTTAATTCTTACGTTTTCTATTTCGTGAAAACGACGCGCCGTGGCATTTGTTGAAGTGTTAGCGCGGGATCTGCGAAGGTGTCCCGTCACACCAGACCGTGAGAGCGCAGCACTGTCGCGTGTGTCTCCATAGTCGGCGAGCTGTCTGGTATTATCTTTTATCGTATCTGGCCTAGCCTTTCATCATCAGACACCCGCTCAACATTGAAGACTTAAACAGTTTCCCTCACAGGCATAGTTTTTAAACATAAAACATTTTCTTACAAGCTGATGTTTTCCTCCGAATAAAGTGACAGCCCCGACACTGGTTTGCTTCAACACGTCTGCAAATCGTATTTTCAGTTATTAAACAAAACACCACTAGAATGGTTTCAAGATCCAACAACTACCCGGCATGCGAATCGCCGCGTATGCCGTGTTAACTGACATACTAATTGAAGGCCTGGGCGGGGCGGGTTAGCTGCCCCTAACCCAGACCTAAATTTTGATTACCGCTTGGGGAAGACAAGGGGCTCTCACAGACCTGTACTTCCCCCGCGCTGAGGGACTTGCCCCGGTGATGATAAGCGGCGACGGTATCAGTATCCTACCTGTTTTACCTGTAGTGGCGACTTAATACAAACACATTATTCTGAAGTTCTTTAATATTAACACTACAAAAATTTACTAACATTAAGCTTAGCCCGTTCTATAACTAAATGGATTTGGTTGCGTGATTGTTATCCGAGTGCTTTTAAATAAAATCGCTGAGAAAATTTCATTTGGGAACAATGTGTGTCTTTGCAGCCAGGATTTTAAAGGTTTCGCTGCCAAACAATTTTTTTTTTATTGTGGGCGGAACATATTGGTTTTCGCCCTAGTTTGCAAATCGTGTGAACGCGAACAGAAATAAAATTTTAATTTGCATTACAGGTTTTTAAGGCCCGAAGGCCAGCGCACCCTCCGCACTGAAACTGCACTCGGATGAGTAAGACAGTGCACGGCACTTTCTCCTCTTGGTCTCTTCGGGCCATTCACTTTTCTTAGTGCCTTTTACTCTGTATTCTACCGGTTTTCTCATTTAAAAACCTGTCCTCCTCGCCAATCTGAGATATTCCAACTAACATATATGAAAGCCTTCACCTGAATACCCCATTATGGGTCATCAGAAATTTGTTCTCTTTGCCACTTGTCGAAGTCTTCCAACCTTCTTCAAATTTGAGTGGCAAATTCATTCCAAATCTTGTCGAGAACTTTGTTCGTCATTATGATTCCCACATCCAAGTGAATGCTTTTTTCTTGCATTTGTCTCATCAATCCATTTCGTGATGTCCTCTGTCTTTAATCACCGAGCCCACTGTAGTTTCAGGAAGAATATACTGTGTTATAAAAGTTTTGAGGGGAGTAGAGATCTGTCATTTTGAGTCGGTCATTTAAGAAGTGTATAGTAATAATGCCACAATAACTGTCATTAGCAATATCTTGTAGATTGACTATTAAGTTATTCTATAATTTCAGGGATAGTTTGCTGTACTCCAAAGTGGATGTGAATGATTAAAACAAAATTGTATGCTATTGTATTCGAGCGAAATCCGATTCCAGTAAATTTGTTCACTTGTCAGATCGTCAATGTTGTTAGATTTCATAAAGTTATTCCTCGAAGAAAAGCAAATTCTTAAAATGTCGGCGATTGATGACAAGTTTACTTGAGAATTTTGTACTTCTAAGGATTGTTTACAGGCATATGCATCTGCAGTCTCCAATAAAATCACAGAATGTTTAAAAGAAGTAAATAAATAGATGACCGTCTAAACTATTGTAAAAATGGCAGTTCAATATTTTCTGTACATCACAAACATATTCTTAGATTTTGTTGATGTTTAACTGATTATCGGCGTACCGGTTCCAATTATGCAAGAAATAAATGTGATTATACAGAGCCCCGAGTTTATTATAAGTCCAACTTCCGTAGACAAAACACCAAAACTCTTTTGCTATGCGAGTAAATTGTTAGACGACGTTTATTTATTTATTCATTTATTTTTAATTTTGCAAAAAAAAAAAATGTAATACTAAATTTATTACGAAAAATACTTCAGTGTGTCGCGAACGAGTGCACTTTGACAGTTCGGAAGGCAGTCCTGTTTATAGCGGTTTCCATGGATACAGCGGTGTCTCCCCTCGCCAAAGATTGTGTTTACATAAACACATTCAGCTGACTGTCAACCTGCCCAGTATGTCAACAGAAGATATTTCGCTATGGAAATAACTACACAACAGCACTTTCAGAACTGTCAAAACAATTCCCTCGTTTGTGAGACAGACTTTTTTTTACCGTATTGTAGTCTACACCAAAAAGCAAATCTGTAAATATGAAAGTTAAGCATTAAATATACTGGAAATAAGATTGGTGTTTTGTGTCGTACACTACGAACATACATGAAAAATAAATATTATTTAGAAAATCCGTAAATCAACGCAAATTCCGTAATAAAGCTTATATGAACTTTTTCACGAATAAGTGGCCATAAATAATAAAATGCGTCAATTTTTTTTTTTTACATTAATGAAATATGTATTTTGTTGCGTGACCTGGTTTAAATTTATTAAAGACTTTCCTAAAGTCAGTTGTTGAGTTTATGGATGTTCCTTAAGGAAAATGTACCATCTATGTTCGTACACGTACATTGTATGATGTATTTCACGTAACGTAACATGCAAGGCGTAAATCCCGCTTACCTTTCCTGAACTACGTAAAGTCACTAGACGTGAAATGTGATGCAAAAATCTCTGCGTGTACGAGAGTCGTCGATCCCGCATCAGGTTTCCCATAAGTTGAGAAAGGCGGCATCTGCTGTTGCCTTACATCTTGATTAAGACCGTAAACATCCTGGACACGTAAGTGACAAATTTTGACAGAACTTTCACCCCCCGCTGTTCGCCTGGTAAAAATTTCGCTGTCGTTCTGGAGAACC
>NQII01000662.1:170545-196832 GCA_002778355.1 Clitarchus hookeri
TTTTGCAACCCGAAGAAGAAAAAGAAATAGAAAGTTACCCTTTCGTGGCACGTACGAAACCCTTTTCATTTGTCTCCCCGCTCCCACGCCGCTGTGTCCCTAACCATCGAAAGTGCCAACCCTTCAAAAAAAAGGGAAAAGGGAAAAAAATCCCTTTTCCTCCCGCCGACCAAGGGGAAAAAAACGTTCCAGGACGGAGAATGAAAAGGGGGGAGCAAGAGTATTGTTACAGCAAGACCACACACATACACACACGCGCGAGATCTTTTCTCTTCTCGTGTTCCGAATAAGAAAAAAAAAAGAAATAAAACTAGACGGGTGGGATGAGGCCAGGAGGGGGTAAAGGGGACGTTAAGTTATGTGTTTTAATCTCGGGGCCTGCAACGTTCGGAGCCGGGCACGAATCGCGCAATAAATATCACACTCGTGGCATGTATTGCACATATTTCCCCGGGCCGGAGCGAGAGAAACGGAGATACTCGGCTATAGAGAAAGGGGGAGGGGGGTTGCATGTAGCCGCCGTACGCGCGTGCGACTGAGACGGGAGATACAGGAACCAGTTGGGGGTGGTTGAGATGGATGCGAGGCCTCTGCCGTTGGTGTGGTCCGACCTCGCTCGTAAGGGTGTTGGAAGGGGAAGGGGGAGTGAAATCAGAAAATATCGCTGTTGGTGGGGGGAGAGAGAAAAAAAGAGCGTACCTGGACTATCCCGCCCCTCTCGTGCAGTAAACACCCCTCTGCACGCACCGAGGGGTCATACATCAACCCCCCCTCCCTCCATCCCTTCACGTTGGTTGAAATACTGCCATCGAGTCGTATGGTAGCCGGCACTTCCGTGTCAAGAGTCGACTGCGGATAAAAGGAACGACGACCATTAATTAGCCTGTTAAAAACACAATAAACAATTTAGAAATGCAGCTTTCCCCTCCTCCGTCAGAAATATGTTCTTAAATTTATTCCCAGCCTTTTTTTAATATAAAATATTACTACTATATGCCCACAAGAGAAACACGACCGTTTCGAATTATAATTTTGAGGTAAAATAACGTAATTTTGATTTGTTTGTAATCTTAGGCCCTCAGTACGGCTGGTAATTGTGAAAGCAATTCTTCGTGCATATTAAACAAAAATTATCAGAAAAAACGTCGACTAACACACACGAACGAAAATGCTAAAACAATACAACATAATTCTTTAAATTTCTCTGTCGTTCCCTCAAAAATTTTTCACCTCACAAAGTAGTTTCAGCGTACGTGTGTATTTATTGACAGGCATAAATATGTATGAGATTTATGTGTGCGCAAGTGTACAAACTTGGTGATCTCAGCTATGGAAATTCGACTCTCTATCTCAAATGTCTTGAGAATTCTGGTCTGTTCACTCCCGTAGAGGGTAGACGAAAAAACATTGAGTCGCTCAAGGTAAAGATAACAGTAACCAGCTTCACCATCTACGCAAACGCTTTAACTGCTCATTATTAAAACTTAATGTAATACAGTAGGTACCGTGCAATGGAGCGACTCGAAGTTCAGAATGGTGTGCTTTTATAATTTAAGTTGATATATGCACAATGCATTTTAATATTAATAGATGGATTCATTAATACAGTTCAGGTGAAACAATAAAAATATACAGAGGCGCCCATTTATATCGTTGGGTTACTTCTAAAACCTTGTAACTCCGTTTCAGAAATTGGTGCTGGAGATCAGAATCAGTCGAAGAGAAAGATTACTAAATTGCATCGGTTTAAACTTAGAGCAACATGACACAAAGTAAACTTCGAAAGGTTTTATCACCAGACGCGCGTTGAAAATAAAAAAAAAACAGGTTTCACACTGACTCTACATAGGGACAAATTGGACTTTCCAGGCTGCAGAAGTACGCTGACTTTATACAATCCATTCTATGTAGAGGGTAGATCCTGGAATTGTTGACAGTTATTTCATGCCAGTTATATTCGCTCCGAAGTTAGTTTAAATAAAATCGTAAAAATATTTTTTTTTCTGGAAATAAATGTTTATTTAATTATTTTAGTCGTTCGTTGGTGCATAATTTCTTTCAACGACTGCCGGTTTTTTTTTACTCAATACGTAGTTAACTACAGCTTAATTTTTTCATTTGTAACGTTGCACTAAACTGAGCAATAAAGGGCGTAAATAAGTTACGGTAGAAGCAACAAGTTCCCGGTGGAACCGGCGCTGGTCTCACCAAACCTCCCCTCCTGGTGGCCGATACCTATTAAAAGGTTATACCAGACGGTAGAAGCAACTTGGAAAAGTTGTTGACACCTACCCTCCGTGCTGTCAGCACAGCAAGACGATAGCATTCGTTCCCACACGTCTGTAAATTGCGGCCAAATACGTACTTGAAGCGATTAAGCCCATACGGTATCCTGCCATTCGGGCGAATTTATCGCCCCTAATGGAGCAACATCTTATACAACTAAGCAAAATCTTGTTAGCTGTCAGATGTGGGCGTGAGACAGACAGTATTTCTTTACGCTGTTGCACAGTTAAATGAATCAACGGCTAATGTGCAAGCGATACGTTATTTCAAGGTCCCCTGCCATAACCTTAGTTTCTGGTCAGTTGCCGCACGATCGTAGCTTACGGGCAAAGTCCGCACGATTATTTTCTTTTCTCCCCCACGCGTTCAACTGCAGAATGCAGATTAAATTTTTTCCTTTGAAATCTTGAACGGGTACGCTCTTTATTTAAATTGTAATACTGAATTTAAAAAAAAATTCTCGCATATCTAACCGGTATGGAGATAAGCTAACCGTACACCACCAAGCCAGATTGGAGGAAGGGAAGAAAAAAGCCAAGCCTGAAACTTCGCTCCAATGGCGCGAACCTGCAAACTAGTCTGTCGAATGGTAGATGAATATCATTCGAGAGACTTAGTGGAAAAGTGTAACATAGTGACACTAGAGTGAGTGAAGAGATTTGGGCGGCTCTTAACATCGTCATGAGAGCCGATGAGGATGGAGCAGCACCGGAATGAAGGGCGTATCTGAGTTCGTGAGAAATCTAGGTCTTAATAAAAACAGAAGAACTAGATTAGAGTTTTAATTTATTCACACAACTGTTATTTACAGCTTTAAATTATCTTTCCCCACTATTACTCTTTTTATTTCTCAGTGCGAGGGCAATATTCGATGTCTATTTCAACTCTTATTAACGTCCTTCTTAATTTCTCTGTTTGGTTATAGTCAGTTAACTCATGCTCATCATTAAAGCACATTCAGTCTGTCTGTTACCATCATTTGTAATGTCTTTCACTAACGCATCCAATCCACTAGTCCAGCTCGCCAGTCACTCTCTTCGCTGCTCCGATGCTCGCAGTCGCAGATTCTCCTCCCGCTGTCCACTTCTCTCGCTGCTCGTTGCTCCTCTAGCTCGTCGCACAATCGCCCAGACTCCCGACTCTCATCAACTCCCGGCTCGGAGGCCCGTCGCACTTTTATACTCGCTGGCCTTGACCTGAAAAATTTGACGTACCCTGAGTCATGCTGAGAGAAACTAGGGCAGTAGACCATCAGAAAATTCTTCAGATAAACGCGGAAATTCGATCAGCTGAAGGTCAGGAGAGCGCGCCGCAAAAGGATTATCGTGGCGGCTAGCTTTTTGAAACAAAATATGCTCTTCTTGGATTATCGTTCGCCTGACCTTTATTCCTACGTTCTCACCGTTCGACATCATATCACTACTCTGTCCTCCACACACACACTTCGTGACACACAGCAGTTCATTAGTTGTGGCCGCGGGTTTCCTGTGGCAGGCCAGTCGTCGTCGTTTTCGACGGGCGAGAGATCCGGTAAAGGCGCAGGCCAAGGACGCTGTGTGATCTGGAGGTAATCCAGGTACCATCAGACAATGTGTACCTCACGCGGTTGCGTATTTACCTGTAATACGGGGCCCCAGGCCGGCCCTGAAGATTTAGGGGATAATAACAGTCTCCTAACACCTTCGCGATATGACGGGGATCTCCCGTTACTCCCGTCCTTGCATTCTGGCGCTGCTCTATACTCGGGTAAATACGCCCTTATTCGGCTCTCAATACCTCGGTGTTAAAAGCCGCCGAAATATTTCCACACTCTCTCTCCAAGTGTTGGGCTGGTATGATGGTACGTAAGGCGGGACTCGACCAGGCGTCAGCCATGGTGCCGCCAGACACGGATGCTACAATCGTGATGCTGCAAGCAGGAGCGGGATTCGTCGGATAAGACGATGGCATGCTACGTGCGCCTTTAAATAAGCGAGAGTATTCCATGGAAGCTTAAAGCACGCGGCACATTTTCGACGTACATATTCCGAAAGGACCGGCGTTCGTTTTTATTATGTCGTATCCACAAGAACGGTACTCGTGAAGTGGCATTGGAAACAACAACCCCTACTGAGGCCCACGACGCAGGTCGTGTCACGAAACGGTTACGCGACGAAACAACGGCAACGGCTCGGGGGTTGTTTTCAGAAGGGGANAAAGAAAAAAAAAAAAAAAAAAAAAAGAGGAAGGGTGGGCTTGCCCGCGTGAGATGCGTTATTTCCGGACGGGGTAGCACGTCAGATAGAAGGGTGGCGGCTCGTTAGAATGCGGGGCGTCCGGGCGTTACGGCGCCCCCTACACACGAGCGCGGATCGGAAACAGCGTCGTTACGGAAGGCCAACCTACCCTCTCTCTTCAACTCCCTCGACAAAGACGAAAAACAAAACTGAGTAGGCCTCCACACGCGCGATCGTCGTCGACTGATCTGATGGCTGGCAGCGCCGCGGCGGCCGGGGGAGCAAGAATGTGTTGCCAACGTGTAGACAAGAGTTCAGGACACAGGTGGAAATACACCCCATAGGCTTGCCTAGACATTTACACGGGGGGGGGCAGCTAAATTGTATGTAATGTAAGCTGAATTGAGAATTTTATACACACATATATAATGTATTATTTATATACATTATATACAATATATAATATATATTATATGATGCATATATTATATGTCTATACTATATACGCAGTAATATATAATATATAAATATTATATAAAATATACTAATATACAATATATTAATACACACATTTACATCATTTTTGAGTGCCATTAAAAGTTGGCAAAATTTCTAAATTTAATGTCTGCTTTGCTATGACTCCTAAGCTTCCACAATCCCTCAAGTTATGAACATCTTGACCATTCGCTTGTCCGATACTATAAATGGGTAACTAAAAATGTACTATTTGTAATTATGAGCGATTTTAATTTTTGTGCTCACATTGTGTAAAATATACGTATTAGTATACATCTAAACTCTTAATTTTTCATGTAGTCAAGTATAAGAGGAAACTCAACGCTCCAAACACCAAACATATATTCAATTACTTGCTAATATTATTGACTATAAGATTGTTTTCTTTCTCATCTGCTTTGGAAACTTGCCACCAGGGGTCTCAAATTTCGAGAAAATATTACCTACTTCTAGCAATTAAAAGCTCATTACTGGAGTAATAAGCTGGGGTATATAACTCAGATTTGATAATTGTTATTTATCTACTATATAAAAATAAGTCGGGTTTTCCTTCCTGACGCTATAACTCCAGAACGCACGAACCGATTTCNATCACCAAACAAAATGTTGCATAAAACGAAGCCATCTGGTGGCGAAACGGAGTTCGCCGGGTTTGCTAGTCTAATTATAATATTGGACCCACGAATTATTCTCGCATACATCAATTTCTACAAAAAATAATGTTTAATTTGTTTAAAATTATTAAAAAAAGAAGTAAATCTACATGAAAGTGCACGTCATGTATTAAATTGAATTTGAATTGAAAAATGTTTTTATTACAATAGATTGGTATACAATCAAAAACAAGGAACGTAGTACAATTATTCGGCATGCCAGTGATAGCCGTGTAATCCGCATACAAATTTAATGCACAGGATGGCGGAATAGGAATATCGGAAGTGAAAACAGAAGAGGAGTAAGAATGGCTCCTTGTGGGACACCAACAGGGAAAGGGCGGGACTGCGGCAAGGAAGGCGATATGCGAACACGAGATGTACGATTAGTAAGGAAGTTATAGAGAATATGAACCAGGGAGGAAGGGGAACCCTGATGCGTTAACCGTATCAAAGGCTTTCGAGAGGTCCAAGAGGACCAAACCTGTATGACGAAATGAAGCGAAACCGGAAGTGGCATGATCTAGGACGCGGGCCGCTGCGTGTTGCCCAGGAAGCCCGCGGCGAAAACAAAACTGGAATGCTAGGAGTGGGCCAAACTGAGTAAGATGACGTTCTAAAGGGGAGAGGAGAATGCGTTCGGCCGCTTTAGAAAACTTACTAATTAATTTCCACCTCGCCTCTCTTAGCCGAAGGCCATCCGAGGTTTTTGATTATTTTCCTTTTCCTATATTCCACACCTTCCTATTCTTCTTCTTCATCTTCATCTTTTTTCTTTCTTATGAATTCGTAATCTTCTTTTTAATATTCTTTCTTCTTTTATCATTTTTAAAAACCCTTCGTCTTTTTAACCATATTTGCTTATTCTTATTTTCTTTTGTTCTTCTTATTCTCTTCATCCTCCTCAACAACAACTTCATCTTCTATTCTTCTTCTTCGTGTTCTTATTTCTTTATCTTATTTGCCTATTTATATTTTCTTACTCCTGTTGATCCTATTTCTCTTCTTCTTCACTTCATCCTCCTAACAGCTACTTCCCATAATACCCATGTTCGTCGGGACGCCTAATCTTCATCTAGACTGAAATAAGGCTAATGGGACGATAACTAGAGGGTATGAGCTGAAGCACGCGGCTTAAGAATAGGGACAAGCATCGCAGTCCGCCAGGCGGTAGGCAAATAACCTGTTAAAAGGATGGCATTAATTAGACGAGTGAGATAAACAATGGCTTTTCGGGGCAAAAAAAAAAAACAAACGCGAATGAACACGGTCATGGCCAGGGGCTGAGTTAAGACGAAGATGGGAAGTGTGATGATAAATTTCGCCCGGGGTGGCGAGACGGATATCGCATGTATTGGAAGGGGGAGGTGGGGGTGTAATGGGTAGGAATCGAATAAAGAGAACCAGGTGGGAAAACGGGGAGGAAAGTAGACGAGAAGTGATCGGCCAGGAGTTCCGCCTTGCCCCGCGGAGACTCAGACGGTGGCTGAGCTCCGCGATCCAAAGGTGGGATGAAACTAGGAGAAAAGGAGAGATTGCGCTCAAACCGCCACGCAGAGCCAGTTTCTGGGCGGAGGGGGGAAAATACGCCTGGCTTTTTCGGCAGCAAGCCAGTTGGAGGTCGCGGTCCGACAAAGGGAACGCAAGTGAATGTAGGCCGCGTTGCCAATGCCGGTGCATGTTATTTATTTGTTAGTTGATAACAAAAGTAACAAGAAACAGAACCAAAAACGACATTACATAAATATTGATGGATATTTTACCACTTCACCACATACATATTTTAGTTAAATTTTTGGACACACTCCGATAGAGATATATAGGTTTTCTTCCATTCATCGCATTATACAGACAATTGTAAAAAAAAATAAAAATCTACTACATTATTTACGGACACTAGGCAACAGTTTGTCCCAATAGGCAGGGATTAAAACCCACCAAATTTGGTGAGAAAACCTCTGTGTTGGCAACACTGGGAGCAAGCTCAGACCAGACGTGAAGAGAAGAGCCACCCCGCCGATGGTCCAGGGTCTTATCTGAGACGATGAGGAAGACTGCGACTTCCACGTGGCATTTCCTGAATTGCCGTAGGCGTGACGTTGCGCCTATATCTCTATGCAGCGTCGGATTTCAAGAGCCGGGGAAACGGGAAATCTCCGAGAAAACCCGCAGACCTGTTGTATCGTCCGGCACGGTTCTCATGTGCGAAAATCCGGGCGTGACCCCGCCGAGAATCGAAACCGGTTCATCTCGGTCGGAGGCGTTCTGGCCACTGCGCCACCGCGGCCCCAGATGTGCAGGTGACAATGTTTTAGGAATAACTGGCATTCCACATGATCCTCCTAAATGCCGCCAACAATTAGCAATTCGCAAATTTGATGGTTCGAATTTAATGAGCGTTCACATATTTAACTTTTCCTTTGTAAACTTACTGCCCCTAACCTCATGTATAATCTAATATAACACTGGTTGCATAGCTATAGTTATACCAGCAGCGAATTATAAAAAGTAATGATTTGGTATTTTTATGAATTAAGGTTTTATATATAGTACAATTCTCAGAACAACGCAGACGGATATCTGCTTCCTGTTTATAGACAGAGTAATAATTAACTCAACAGTTCGTTTTCTGGCAAACTTCATGGGGTAAATTCATAGACGTATGAATAGGTTCATGAGTGTTTTAATTTCCACACGAGGTATGACATGCAATGGTCACAAACGAAACGCTCTGGCATATATATATATATATATATATATATATGTATGTGTATATATATATTCACACACACATATATATACATATATGTACACACACTTTTACAAATAGAGTAAATTATTAACAAGAAAAATGATTCAAATTTTAAAATTTTAAATTAAATTAGTGCTTTGTGTAAAACGTAATCAGTCACGGTGCAGTTTCTTCTGTGTTTGGTACAGGTACACCACCATTCCTCGAAATCCAATGCAAATAACTACATTTTCAAGCTAGTAAATTTTTAGCAACAGTTGGATATGCTGAAATTTTCAGAAACTGTTGTACATGATCTGTGTCTGCTTTTCACCTAAGCTTTCTAACAAATTTCTATTGAAGATTTGTAACAATCTAAATGTTCTGTTAATTGTCCACGAAGTAAGGACGCTTATACAGTATGGCGCACAGTAGAATTACAATTTTAAAATGTTCTTAATTCGGCCGGTTTTGTGTGGAAGTTAAATTTATAAAATATTTGGAGATACCGAGTCGCCATTTCATTAAACCACATGTTGACCGTCGTCCAATGCCGTCTGTTCTAGTGCATAGGTCTGCATTGCGTCGTCGCCTAATTAGTTTCGAAGGAAACCGGTGCATGTCGGCACTGTAATGTGTGGTGGCCTATTAAGTCGTGATGTGTGTTTACACGTGTGCAAATGCCAGACTCTATGGATCGCATCTCGCACAGATTATTTCCAACAATCGCCTGCGCTTAGGTTATTTATATCTGTGCATAATGGCAGCACACCTACAGCTTATATATTCACCTGGTACTGTTGGTGAATGAATGTTGTTTGATCAAATGGTGACGCAGTATTTCTGTGAAATGATAATTGTAATATGTGGCATTCGTATACGTGCAATAGCTTAAGGAGCTTCGGACCACCTCTAACTTAAGTTTCAAATGTATCATCCATAAAAAAATTTGCCGAGTTTTACAAATTTTAAAATGGCATGTGCACTGTGCCTCGTCTGTATATGAACAAATTCTATACAGATATATTCGTGACGATATGGCCTAACTGAAGGATCTGAATACTCGGGTCAATAGGAGTACAATAACGTAATTACTACGTAATATTATTCTTAGTACGTGTGGTGTTACGATGATCCGCAGAATCGAACCAATGTGAAGCGCGCGTTCGAAGCATTGAACTGTGGCCCTGGTTTAGTCAAACGTAATCAGCAAGCGTATTGGTGATGATGCAACCCGTATCAAATAATGACACGCACAGCTTCGGCGAGCAATGCGCGCGGTTCACATGCGTGCGGTGAAATTAATTGACGCCAGAGGTGGCGTGTTTGAACATCTCTTGCAAAAACTGATAACAATCTGAAGCACTAACATGCACGTTGCCTACTATCACGTGTAGTAAACAGTGGATTTTTATTACATAATGCGTTTTTGTAGTTTCCTAATGGCAAATGTTATGTTACTTTGAACAGTTACCCTCCTCTGAATCCTAAAGTATTGTGATAACAACCAATTTTGATATCTCGTTTGTACTCCTATTGAGCTACGTATTAATCTCCTTCAATTAGGCCATATCGTCAGGAATTATCTTGTATATTGACAAACTGTAACTTCTCGAAAAGGTTATGGGGATACGGATCTAGTATCACGTAGGCCCTCCTCTAGCCCGGCGAAGTGCAGCAACTCGTCGTGGCATCGATTCCACAAGTTGGCGAAACACTTGTGGAGAGATAATTGACCCATGTCTTCCGGATAAGCTAAACACAGCTCCTTGCTATTTGTAGCTGCAGGATCTTCAGTGCGAATGGACCTCTCCACCACGTCCCACAAATGCCTGATGGGCTTCATTTCGGACGAAGAGGTTGTCCACAGCGGCCGTTGAATCTCTCCAGAATGCCCTTCGAAACAATTCTGGACAACTTGAGCCCGACGACACGATGCACTGTACTGTTGGAATATCCGATCGTTGTGGGGGTACGTGAAGTCGATGAAGGACTGCAATGCGATGTCGTGACCAGCACACACACACACATGCACACACAAGCACGCATATATATACATATACACACATAAACACACATATATACACACATAAACACACACATATACACAAAAATACACACACACACATATACACATACACATACATATATACACATACACACACATATACACATACACACACATATATACACATACACATATGCACACACGCGATGTCAGCACAACTGATACAAGTCTGGGCACTTCCTAGTCGTAACGGCAAGGTAGCGCCACCGAGTATTACTTTTATATACTGCTATCCCATGACTTTTGGTATGTCAGTGTACAAAAGTCTGTAATTTTACAAAAATACCTACTGAAATTATTTGTACTAGGCAGGTCTTCCGAAAGTGCTGAATTATCAACTAATTACTGGCACATATTACAGTGTAGCAACCCAGCAACCCAACTGAGAAATCTGGTTTACGTCGGTGATATAAAAAAACCATGCGGGGTTCATAGAACGTCCCATAATGTTTTTCATTAATTTACGCTTGTTCACTTTCCAGACTTGGAACAGATTCAGTTATTTTCCGTCACCTGACTAGCGAATGAGTTAAGTGAACTAACACTTCCGCTATCTTTAACCGTACAGCATTCACTTATCTGCGTTAATTTTAATCGATTTTCGTTTAATTTTTGGTAAGTCGTATTTAAAGTGAAGATATAGTTCGACAAGATACAAACCCAAAGACTTCAGTTTTTAATAGGCCTTTTCACTTTTCAAACATGCCAATACTTACGGTAAACTTCAAGTCGCAACATTTTCACTATTGTGGTTTGCGGAAAAAATATTAATCTGGATCTCAGAACCATCAGATTATCGCAGCCAGAAATTTTCGAGTTATGGCCTAAGATATTTGGTGGTCTGGGCTAATCTTAGCGAGGAATGTCACACGCTACTGTTTTGGTAAGAGCAGTTGGTTACTTGATGCTGGCATTTTCAAGCAGTACGAAAAGATCAATAGGCTTCCAAATACTTTGTTGTGATAATTATTACGAAAAATTAAACAACACAAACGCTTATTTAAAAATGCGTGATCTTGGACGAGGTTACGTCCCCCCCCCCCCAATTTTTATACTCAAAAAAAATGTTCTTCACAGCACAGAATATAAGGAATGTTATGGTCCAAATACTAATGTATTTCGATAACACCCACTGACCATCGGAAATTCCCGTTACGTTCTCTTTTTGAGAATAAACCCGGATCGTGGATCCATCCAGGATCAAACCCGACTCAAAAAGCGTGGGATACACCCACATTAGCCATGTTTATAATATTAAGATATGGCAGCGGGGTATGGATTATTAAACTTTTTCCGCAGTTCGAGAAATAAGATTAAGCTACAATCTTGTATGGCTTCTACTTCATTATCGAAGTAATAAGAGCTGGAAGATTTGTTGGCAAGTTCACCGCACATCAAAAGATCTGCACTGTTAATTCGGTGAAAATATAAGTTTTTAAGGCGCATAAGTAACACGGCGATTAACACATTGTGCGAGCAAGTGGTGTATTATTTTATTTTGGGATTTATACTTTTATGTAAGCATTATGAGGAGTTCTTAATAGAATCATACGCAGATGCTAGAAAACTTCATTTCCAACATGGGCATACAACCTAAAATCCCAGCTCTGAAGTTGGTTTACTGTGTGCAGCGTAGTCAGATGTAAGCGAGGTAGCATTTCCCTGGCAGTTTTGAAGCAAAAAATACGGGTAGTTAAGAAACGTATTTTATTCTACCGTACAACCGGTGGAATATAGTACGTGATTACTTATATTTGAAGGTGCAATTTAAGTCTCTCATGAATATATTAGACTTTCGTTACGGTCTCTGTAGTGCCACAATATTCTTTTTATTACAGTTGTGTAATGATTTCTTGGTAGATTAAAGTTCGTCTCTTGCGATTGCCGTGTTGCGGAATTGAAAAGGCGCTTCCATAAATAAACACAGCTGTAGCAGTTGTTACAAATTCTTCCCACGCCTATCCGTTCTCCGGCATAGAAACCTGGATTAGTGAATGTCTCGCCTTGATTGTATCGATATGCTGCCGCTGACGTAATCACTCTGAAATGCGTGCTTGCACACGATTTAAAACTTCCCACGAGTAACGTCGTTCATAACAGATGCTTTGTTGTTATCTGCCCATTCTATAGTTTTCTCAGTGTGGATCACACGTAGACGTATTTAATGAACTTTGGTAAACCGTGTTTGATATTTAGTGTGTATGTCTCGAATAAACATTTTCTGGCCATTCAAACTTTACTTCCCAGTCAAGAGTGAATGATTTCACCAGTGTCTGGTAGTTAATATATTTCTTGAGTAGCCACGTTCTACTATTGGAATAGAGGTAATGGTAGCTTAAAAATTATAAGTCGCTGATGTGTGGCCTATAGCCATTACGGCATGATATCTTCATAAGACGACTTCTCAGTGACTATATTGTTACAAGACGCCAGAGGGGCATACCCGAGTTCATGGGGGATGGAGGCCTTCATATAAAATAAAAGAACCAAGTTTGATTTTTAATTTATTCACACTTTTATGAACATTCATAAAACTATTATTCGCAACATTAAACTATATATATTATTACTCTTGTTATTCTCAGTAAACGCAATATTTAGTGTTTATATCAATTCTAATTAAAGTTGTTATCAGAGTCTCTATATTGGTTATAGTCACTTAATTCACACTCATTATTTTAACATATTCAGTCTATTGCCGTCGTTCCAATGTCTGCCAATCACGCATCCAGTTGAATAGTCCCGCCCGTCAGACCCACTCCTTCACTGTACCGATGATCGCAGTCCGTAGACTTCACTCCCGCTGGTTACGCTCGCCGCCACTCGACGCTCTGCTGGCTCGTCGCTTCACTGTCTTCGCAGAGAAGGTCGTACAACACTCCAAAGTCTATAGAATGTCGACTCTGAGGCCCGTGGTGGCGTACGTCGTCTTCACTGGCCCAATGCAGAAGGTTCCTCGCCCCTCGCGCGACACGCTGATAGGCTAGGGCGATGAGCAGAACATTCTTGCATCGATAACACCAGAAATTCAATCCGCTCAATATCGGAGGCGCGCGAGTCCCTATTGTCTTATCTGGCGCACGCGGTGGCTCGTCTTTGTAAATCTCCGCGCGCTCCTTGTGTTGTGTTGTGTTGTGTTGTGNAACATTCTTGCATCGATAACACCAGAAATTCAATCCGCTCAATATCGGAGGCGCGCGAGTCCCTATTGTCTTATCTGGCGCACGCGGTGGCTCGTCTTTGTAAATCTCCGCGCGCTCCTTGTGTTACCACAGTGCCCTTTGCACACTCCTTCGCCTGCTCGACCGGGGCGTGGCAAGGGAAAGGATGCAGAGCAGTAACCACGCAACAATATTATTTTATATCCAGGACACAAGGAACCATATATCATAAGCTTCAATTTTCTAATGTGATTAAAAATCTTACCCATTCACCTATTCGTAATGAAAAAATTAAGTTAAAGTGTTCGTCATTTCGCGCATGCTATAATGCAGTTTTGTGTATGCTACTTTTTGTAGGTTCTTAAATCTGTTGAAATATTTAACTTGGTGGCCTCACCTGTCACTTAACCTAGATATAAAAACGAATTTGATGTTCTCGTTTTTGGTGATAGTGAAAAAATAATCTCACTAATGTGGACACTGGTTAGCTAAGGTATTATTTTTTATTATTTATCATATGCATAGCGTCAGAAGTCACAAATCAGTGCAGAATGCATGATTTTTCATATATATATATATATATATAGGTTGTTCCTGAACTCAGTACAGAAACTCCACCAGGTTGTTCCCCGTGATAAATCATTCGACAAATGTCTTAACAATCGGTGTCCGGAGACCGCTCTGAAGGGTGGGAAACTCTATCGAAAGTAAGAAATAAATAATATGTTCCGTCAAAGAAAATGTGCATGGACAACATAATGTTATTTTTAATGTAGATACACTAGGTAATTGAATGAAAGTGTACAGGATGCAAACACGTGATTGTAAACAGATGTTCGCTTCTACGTGATGTAGGTGTTGCTACCCTTTTGAACAACTGCAATATCATTTTTGTTATTTGTAATTACATTTTGAGCACGAAATTATTATTATTATTGAAAACAATAACAATAGTAACTTGGGGCTCTCTTGGTATAAACCCTTCCGACGAAAAATAGGTGAGAAAATACTGCATTGTAACTGTTTCCGAAACGAATTCAGTGCCTTCAAAGTAAACTTATAGCATGAAGAACGCATGGTTATGCCACAACACAGAACATAGCTCCCAGTTTCTGTTGTTATTGTTGTCAATAATAATAATAATTCTGTTTTCGAAATTTGTTATCACAAGCAAACACAAATGATAATTTAGTTGTTCAATTGAGTAGCAACCCCTACATCACGTAGATACGGACATGTGTTTACACTATTCTTGTTTTCATTCTGTACACCATTCTATTTCCTAATGTACCAAAATAAATAACTTCATATCGTCCGCACACATTTCATTTGATTAAACATGTTATTTATTTTGTACTTTCGATTGCGTTTTCCACCTTTTGGAGTGGTTTCCGGACATCTGTAGGTTGTCAAGACATTTTTCCAACGATGTTTCATGGGGAACATCCG
Source organism: Clitarchus hookeri (assembly GCA_002778355.1). Taxonomy (NCBI): domain Eukaryota; kingdom Metazoa; phylum Arthropoda; class Insecta; order Phasmatodea; family Phasmatidae; genus Clitarchus; species Clitarchus hookeri. The sequence goes on from NQII01000662.1 coordinate 185,626, forward strand.
GTGCAATTTCTGTACTGAGTTCAGGAACATTCTGTATGTAACTGAATTTCTTGAGTAAAATAATTTTTAGGTTCTCGTCTTATACAGCGTGTAATTGGAATTGGTACAAATTGTAAACAAGTTTATTCTGTAATACTTTATACACACTGGACAGATACTCATAAAACAATTTCGAATTGAGGAACTTGTTGTCCATAGGTAGTGTGACAGGAGGTATGCTAATGATAGTAATGAAGAAAAAGCGGCGAAGGAATGCAATGGCGGGAGGAACAGGAGTACCTCGAGAAAACCCAGCGGTCAACGCCAGCGCCTGCCTCGTTTCCCACATGTGAAAATTCATGGCGACCCCGCCGGGAATCGAACCCGGATCGCCATGGTGGAAGGCGAGCTGTCCAATCCTACTCAAAATTATACGCCTATACAATTTGGAACCCTTCTGAGTTCAGTGCAGTTTCCGACAATATGTAAACATTAAGCCTACGAAGTATGGGGTAGAAATTTTCGCTCTTGCTGACTAAAATTTTGACACTTCCCAATGTCACGAAAGGAGGTGTGGACATTGCTGAAGAACTGGAGGCACCCTATTCTTTTACTAGGAGAAGCTGCCGTTGGCCACTAAATATTTCCCCCCGCTTTATTGAATACTGCTGACGTCAATAGTTTTATAAAATTCCAAGCTACAACACAAAGCAGCAGAACCCCGGAGAACATCTGGAAAAAGTTGTCAAATGAGCTCTGCGTCAACCACTTGAAAGTACGTTTTATAGTGGGAAGTCTATACCTCCGACAACTGCGAATGAAAGTAAGGTAACTCGCAGGAACCTCTGAATCCACGAAGACCGTTGAGAAAAACGCCCCAGGACGGCGTGCTTTCTTGTTCATGGATGGAAAACAGGAAAGCCAGCACAAGCTGTGCGGAGAGCACAAGCTGCATCTGCAGATATTATAACTTGCATCAGCTGCTACACAAAACAGATTCAAAATTATGAGGACGAGGACGTGAAGGCAGACAAATGTTGTGTTACACTATACAGTTTGCAAAGCATTTTTTTTTTTTAAATCGTTGGTATTTATGAAAACAGAAGCTGAAAAATTACAAATTACAATTTCAATTTAAAACTTTTACGTATTTCAGAATATTACGTGTCGCAATAAAACCATGGCAGTTATTGCCATAATTACTTTACTTAGCTGTGTATGCAAGTATAAAGGTTGGTAATATAATACGTGTATTTAGCTGTATGTCTATAAGAGCTTTGAATATTTTTTGTTTACAGAATTTTAATTGGTTTATGTACTAATGTAATTTTGATTGAAATAGCGTTAATCGATTTTGCTACTACCCGAATAAATTCAAGTAGCACTTCTTAACGTATTCAGTATTCAAAGAAAGGCTAAAGTAAAAATATATACATATATTTATTTCAGTTCTTTTTTAATACTTGGTCAAGATGATCGTGCGCGGCCACACGACATAAAATATAACGCTACCTATTAAGGGTTAACTCTTCTAAGATACGTATTCCTCGCCACACACACACACACACACACACATATATATATATATATACNCCCCCCTTTGATTTCATAACTTGTTAAGAAAGTTTTATTTCGCTTGTCGAATAAAGACATTAATTTCGTATAGAAAAATTAGGGGATACATAATATGAACATAATGAAACTGGGCAACATAATAATTTTTCTTTATTAGTGTTCGCTACTTTGACTATCCGTAACAGAATTTGTGAAGGTATCGAAGGAAGAAAGCAAATTAAAAATTTCTAGAAATAATTGATTGAAATACAGCGGGATAAATGCCTTTTTAATGCACCTATGGCAATTTTATAAATATTTTTTGTAGCTTTGATGGTGCGTAAACCTGCAAAGTGGAGTCCAGAAATATGTTTTGTCTTTTTCTTCAATTTCGTCTTGCCATTTTTGGCGTATGTTTACTTGCAGTCACTAGCATAAATGTTCTTGTCGTTTGCCTTAAGAGACTGTCAGTAGATCACAAGTCTGATATTTCGTGGTCGTGATACAGTTCAAGAGCAGCGTCATCAACAATATTCGAAAATCGCGGTAGGCATTTTCTCGTGACAGTTATAGCTCGCCACGGCTTATCGTAGGCCCACTGAACATATCTGTCCGTTGTAAACAACAACGGCAGCATAACAGGGTGGTACTGTTAAAAGGAATCGGGAAAAATACTCCCTGCTGATAACAACGCAGAAATATTACAAGAGCTGAAAAAACTGGAATACCCCTACCATAATTTTTTTTTTTTCTAACACACAAAGCTATTAGGTGGCGGCGTATAAGGTGACCACCAGTTGATTTTCAAAGCTTCAGTAGAATATTTTATTCTAAAACTGCTGAATATTTTTGAGATATGTATGGGTGCGAATATAGTTTAAGAAACATTACACATGTCTGTTTCTATGTATAATACTGAATTGCATTTTTTTTATGTAATGGGTTGAAACAAATGTTTTCTCAAACACTTTATGTTCAAAAAATTCCTGCGTGGGATATGCAGTGTGACGTAATAATGTGCGGAACAACTTTTTAAACGATAACCCTTTAAAATGACAGGTGAGCGAAATTCTGTGATGTTTTGTTCTCTCAAAAAATATTTTGATTTATAAAACCCTGAAAAAATACTTGCTTTAGTTACTTACGTTGTGAATAATTATAGGCATGGGTCGTATTATAATGGAAGAAGCGTACTATTTTTCTTTTTCCTACATAACTATTACGTTGTGTAGGCCTATGTCGTAAATTGTGTTTAATAAACATTAATCGTTAATGTAATCGTTAATGTATCGCCAGGAGCGTATCCGAGTTCCGAGGGAAGGCGGTTTTAATGAAAACAAAAGAACCAGATGTAGTTTCTTAATATTTACATATTTACCATTTATAAAAATGCACTCTCCTATAATTGACATTGTTAATAAACTACCTATCTCTGCTAATAACACTTAATATTTCTATCAGTGCTGAGCGAAATATGCAATGCCAACCTCATGTATAATTAAGTCTCTTATCACGGCTTTTGTACTTGCTGGAATCACTTAATCCTCACTTATAAGTTACACTTACGTGCTTGAAATGCCCATTGCCTCGCATTAACATCATCCTAAATACCTGCCCCTGGCGCATTCAGTCACTCCTTACCAGTCCAGCCAGTTAAGTCTTACTTTCTACTGTCCAAATGGTCGCAGGCTACACTCGCTGGTCACTGGCGTCGCTCGTCGCTCCGATGGTTTGACGCGCTTGGCGCTAATTGCCGTGGCTAATATAGCTGAGGCGACCCAGGGACAGAATGTTCTTCACGCCTCGCGTCGCGCCGAGAGGTAGGTGGGCGATGCCCAGGAAATTCGGGCAGCGACTAGTCCCGATAGCTTAAGTCCCGAAGGCTTAAGTCCCGATAGCCTTATCGCGGCACGCGTTAGTGTTACGCGGCGGCCCGTTTATAATCTTTGCCTCCTCTTCTCCAGTTGCCAGTGATATCAACAGAACATTTATTTACCGAGTTACGCGAATACGAGCAAACGACGATTTCACATAAAATGTGTCAGTGTGGACTCGCTTTAACGTCGTTTTGAGAGAATTGTGTCTAAATTTCGTGGGTAATTAAATAATTCCCATTTACTTACTTCTTAATTTATGCACATAACAGTAAAAGTTATCATATTCGTTACCTGCCTACATTCCTATAAATTTCAGCTTTTCACTTGATCGACACACTAATGAATGAAGTGAGGGGATCCATGGTATAATCCATTCACGGTTACTTCACACTTTTCTGAAGCCCTGTTAAAAGTTCTACTTCCAGGTAGTTCCTCCGCCTCGTGCAGACTAAGCTTAACTGAGTCAATAGAAAATCGCACCGAATTCGTGCGCACTCAGTTTTAATAATATTTTGCATGAGAACTTTTTCTCACTAGGAGCTACCAACACACGTGTTTTCTCACTGTTTTTTTTTTCTCGTATGTATTTAAAATGTAATATTATAAATTATAAAGAAAATATAGTTAAACTACAATTTTAACGAAACATAATATACTTTTATGTTAACAGAGGTATAAAACGCTTGTGATAAATTACATGTTTAGGAAATGACTAAACACGTCAAACATGGTCAAAGGTTTGATGCAAAAAGTGTGACGAAACTGTGAATAGACCATAACGCAGATTTTCCATTTAGCGGAAAGTTAAAAATGAACAGAAAAGGTCGTAAACCGGTATTTCGATAGTGATCGATTAACCACAACGATTTAAGTAAGATATTCTGCAGAAAATCAGAATTTTTGAAATTTAGTCCGTAAACTCCAGGCAGTGTGCATTAATTTTCGTGAATTTGCTAGGAGATATAGAAGTTATGCTTTATTTTAATCGCAGGACTGAAGAGCACGGAAACGACGCATGGCTGGAGCATTCCAGCCCCGGAGGTATTTAATTCCTGCAGCGCGTCTGGAATTCGCATTCAGACCGCGGCGAAGGCTTTGTCCCCAGGGTTGGACGGGGGGTGGCGGATAGCGAAGGGGTTGCAAGAAGGAGAGTTGGGGGTGGAAGAGAGAGGTTTGCCGCCATTGGAACCGGAACGAATGAGGCGAAGTGAACATTTTCTCCGACCCCCACACCCTCCACCGCCCTGGCACAATCTACCAACCCCTCAACCCACCATCGCATTTCGGATGGCCGTTCCTTTCGGTCTCAGGACCCAGCCGTTGCATTATTCGGCTCCTGGTCCTGGAGAGAGGCCCGGGGAATTACACTGCATCGCTTAACGACCCCTTTCCCCGTCCTTCTTCCTCTTACCGTGAAAAACCACCCTTCCGCTGCGAAGAGAGAACGTTCCAAACGAGAAAAGAATGGGGGTTTCGCCCGTCAAGAGGGGGTGAAAAAACGGCGGAGGAAGAGAAAGAAAGAAAGAGAGAGAGAGAAAGAGTAAAAAAAAAAGTGCTGACTCTGGGTTTTGAAGATGGTTCTCTGGCACGGCTGCAGATATGTTTTATAAGGCGTATTGATTTCTGTAGAGACCGGCGCTTTCCACGTTTTCCGCTCTATTTTAGCTGACCATGGACATTTATAGGCTGTTCACGGTAAACTGAGCTATTTTGAAATCATTGCGCTTAAAATCAACTTGTAAGCACGTCGTGTATTCATCCACCGTATGTAAAATTAACATCGCCGTGAGCCCGATAACTCTAGCCATGCGGCGGTCAGGGGAAACGGTAAAATTATTAGAAAAGTAAATATTTTACAAATTAGTTAACTATTACATTTGTTCGCATTAAAAAAATGTATTTTACTATTCATAAATATTTATGTAACACTTTTAATTAAACGTTAAGGTATGGAACTACATTTCCGCCGTCGTTTCGAACTTGACTGGGTGCACGCGAGTCGGCCCTTCAAAATATATGCAAGGAAGAGGAGTAGTGTCATTTCGCAAAGGTTGAATTCAAGAGTGCTCAGTTAATTGTGAACAATTTTTACACAGCTGTTAACTACACAATAAACGCTGATTTATGACTCAGGTTTTTTCTCTCAAAGTTGCAGCTATGTATAGTTTCATAACCCGTGCCTTAAGGGGGCAGTATACCTTCCATTTTCGATTCATTTTTGTTTCGCCGTAGCTTAATTTTCAGGACAGATACGTATTTGAAACGAGTGGTGTCAGGGCATAAGACATATTAAATATATATTTTTTCTTACTCCACAATGTTTTGCCCATGTTGTTTTGTTGCGTCTGTGACCGCAATAGAGGTTAACGCATTATTTATTCGATTTCAGTCTCGCATGAGAAAATACAGATTGAAATCCGTTACTTCTGGTTTCAGAAGTTCTGTAAAGTAGTTCTGTATGAAGTAATAAGGTTTGCATTTTATAATTAAAACTTAACGTAAAGAGATGCCAATAAACTTAAGATGGCAAGGTTACCAACACCTTCAGTTTACGTGTTTTTCACTTGCAGTGCGGAAATCATTAAATTATATTTCAAGAAACTTCACCGTGATCATTTTTTCCAATGGTAACAGCTGTATAAATCTGTCCCTAGTCTTAACTACACAAACGTTTTCTGTAGACACCTCGTAATGATGAAATTCTCAGCAACAAACCCTTTTAATGTACAGAGACGGATCAAAGAGTTGGATCTAAGGGGGCAGCGATCTCCAAATCCCTTTGGAACTGGAGTTCCAAAGGGATAATAGATAAGACTTACTGTATTAAGAAATATAAGAATTTCGTGGTTAGATGTATGCACTGTGACATTAAATCTGCATGTGTTCGTGTGAGAATGTGATTCAAACGTAACAGGTGTCACCAGACATTTACACTGTACATTGACACCGGCGTGCACAAGTTTCATGCGCTTGAAACGTAATTACAAACAAAATTTTGCCGTGGATATAATAAATGTTCAACAAAACAATTGAACAGAGTGAGCTTATATAATCACCTTACCCTGTTGACGTAATTTAAATGCCTGAGAAATTGCTGTTTTAATTTTCGTCCGTACACTGGAAATTACAAATACGGCAACCAAATATTTGTACCATTTATTTGTAACCGGCTTTGTGGCGTGGCGAGTAGCGTTTCAGCGTATCACCCGACTAATGTCGGTTCGATTCCCTTAAGCGGCTCTTGGAATTTTTTCAAATGATTTATGGGAAGATAGGATTTTTTACCACCTCGCCAAAACCAGGATCTCCTTTCAGAATGAAGGCTTTTCACTCACCGAAAAAAAAAAAAAAAAAAATAGGTTGATTTTATAATGGATGAACGAAATTAATTTTGTTTAATAGACTGTTTATGGTTTAATTGAGCCCTTCTGGTAGCCCGGCGTAAGATATACTTATTTTTCCTATATCGTATCCTTTCACCATATGTAAAACAAACATTTCCCTAGACCAGATCACTTTAGCCACTTCAAACTGTAGAATTGTTCCAGACGTAAACACGTTATTTGCATGCCAACTCTTGCTCTTGAAAATATTAAACAAACAAAAATTAACCCTAGTAAATTCTTAGTCCACAATTTTTTTAAGAAATTAATTTTAAAACGAAGTTAAAACACTTGGGACTGATTTTCCTATCTCGCTGCCAACTTGATTGGGAGCATATTGCTTTGTGTGACTTTAAAAAATATATGCAAGTTTAGGCTGTTCACTGTAAACTGAGCACTTTTGAAAGCCCTGCTTAATATCTTCTTGTATGCACGTTGTGTATACTTCCGCCTTATGTAAAATTAACACTGCCACATGCCTAGTCATTTTATTCATGCGTCGGTCAAGTGAAACAGTGCAATTAATAGAAAAGTAAATCATTTACAAATCTGCTAGTTTTCACGTTTAGATAATACAAAATCATAAATCAAAAGAAGTAATTTAAATCATCTCAAGTGGTTACCTAACAGTTTTAATTCGACGTTTAGACATGGAACTACTTTTCCTCGATAGTTACCAACTTTACTGGGTGCATGGTCACTCAGTGCGCCCATATGCAGGTAGGAGCAGTGACTTTTTTCTAAGGTTGATTTCAAAAGTGCTCACTTAATCGTGAACAGCCTTTAGAAACAGATATACAGAGTGTTTGCGAAATGAGTGCAGATAGTTTTGGGGGATTCAAGGGGGTGTCACGACGAAAGTTTTGATGTATGGTGTCGGAAATGCATCCTTATGCTACAAATAAAATAGAACGCAAGACGCGTGTGCTCTGAGCGATTATTTTTATGTAAATAACATGTAGCACAATCACTCAAAGTGAGTCGACGTAGAAACCGCAAGTACCGTATTGCAACAGTTGTTCAAAGTGATCGCCGTTGACCTGCCAGCCGGCCGTGCTACTCTTGAGTACAAACAGTCCTTTGTGCTGCGCATGGAGTTGGCTGGCCAACAGCCATCACTTTGAGTGACCGCCATTGCGCATCACCGGGACGCTACCCCCTCAGCGCGGGGGAAGTGTTGTGCTTGTATTGTGCTACATGTCCTTTATATAATAATTGTCATCGCTTCAGCATATGCGTCTTGCGTTTTATTTTATTTGTAGCATAAAGATGAATTTCCGACGCCATGTTCAGTACATGAAAACACTCGCCTTGACACCCCAATCGCATTCCCCAAAACAACTGCACTCATTTATGTATGTATATATTTTTTTCTAAGGTTGTTTTCTAGAGTGCTGACTTAATCACGGAAAGCGTGTAACAGCAGTAATAATCAGCATTTTTGACCGTGTTCAATTGAGCATTTTGCTGACGCATGCAAACCCTTATCTCAGTTTAATCATCACGGGATAACGACTGAATACGTGTGAGTAGAAAATTATATTTTAGTATTTTGCAAGGTATCTCAAACTGGAATGCAACTTGGCTTCGCAAACCTACGTCGCCAAAGGAGAGTAATAATAAATAATTATTTTCTTCCGCGAAAGTTACCGTAATATTCGCTCACGAATTCCCACGCAGAAGGCGAGATCTGCCGACGTTAAGTTTTCAACCTGACCAGCTCGTTTTATACTAAAACGCAGTTTAATAGGAATTTTAATCAATCTTGCATAAAAATTACATTAACGGCAATTGCTAATATTTTGAAGCTTGCTTTTATTATGCCAGCCAGGTGTACCTAGTCACGTGGTAATAACGTCAATCATTGGCGGGTCTTGGAAATGGAGATATTAAAGAGATCGTGTTGCATAACAACTGTTTAACTTCATTGGGCTTGTGTTTGTGGTTTCCATGGCAACGGAAAAAAAAAGCAGATTTCGTCGTTTGCCCTTTCGGCAAGCTGAGAAGGGAGAAGTTACAAGTTTATTGAAGCAAAGAATCACATAATCTATTTACCTTACGGCTTTATCGTGGTTGGTGCATGAATACCGAAAGTATAACAGTATGGCACAGTATAACCTGAAACCATATGCATCATTGGCATAACTGCCTAAATATCGGGTGTGAAAAAATCATAGTCATATTATCCTGAAAACTGAAAGATACTGCTGATACTGTACTCTGTATTCAGAAACGGTTGTGCTCTTGGTTTTTAATCGCAGTTTTTTTAAGAAGAACAGTTTACATTAGAGCCTTTTATTATTCACTGCCCAAAATGACTGAAAATACATTATTTCTTATCTAGGGAGGCTAAGAATAGTTCTGGTCAGATAAATTCGATATTTATATACTGTAACAACCCTGATTTACTTCGATAACCAGAACCATACACGTTACAACATTTCAGCATGACTTAGTTTCTAAGAGCAAGAGCTCCCGGTTCGAACCCAGGCTCCTGCGAACGTTAACTTCTCTGAACTCTGTGGGAATTTACATTCACGGAAAACCTACGGTTACAAATCGAATAAACTGGACTGTCGGGTTAGCTCTGCTTTCGGCAAGCGAACAGGCAAAAGAAAAAATGGCTCAAAAAAGTTTATTACACGGCAGTGAAAAATATTCATTTGTACGTACACAATTTTTCTGTTTCCGCGCATGTAACGTAAATCTGGGAATTTAAAACTGCAATTTATATTGAAGTATCATGTTACGTTAAATTTAATTTTAGTTCAGTCCCCACGTTCACAATCGAGGACATGTTGCATATGAAGGATACTTATGGCCGGTGCTGCGCGCAGCAAGGAATTAGTGTACGGTGTTTTGACAGTCTCCCTTGTCAATTATATAATTTGATAAGCAGTTTCTGCCTCTCTGATTATGAATGTTTATTGTTATTACCACTGAGTACGCAGCGCGTGGCGAGAAGCACGCTCGACACAGATGCAGGACACACCAAAATACGAAATCATTCTAACACTTGAGCACGCATATGAATGTGGGATCGAACGTGCTGAACATCCCTCGTATTAATACTGTCACGTTTTGTTCTACATCGCTTCCCTTTACCGCATCTCTCTCGAGAGATCGAAGAAGTGTGTCACTGTGGCAACTCGCGAACCGCGTGGAGATTCACAAACGGGTGCAGATGAGCCTATCAGGGCTCGTGACCTCTTCTGTAATTGAGGGGATTGAACGCCTGGGGTTATCGTTGCAAAATGTTCTGGTCATCGCCCCCGCCTCACTCAGCGTGACTCGCGGTGCGGGGAACCTTCTGGATCGGGCTAGTGAAACTATTTATACCGCGACGGGCCTTCGAGCAGACATTCTAAGAGTTTCGAGGGTTGTGCGACTTTAGAGAGTGAGGTGTGCGGACAGCGAAGCAACGAGTGGCGACGTGAGTGACCAGCGGGAGTGAAGTCTGCAGACTGCGAGCATCGGTACAGTGGAGAGCGAGACTGATGGACTTGACTATTCTCCTGGATGCGTGAGTGAGACATTTGGAATTGTGGCAATAGACAGATGAATGTGTAAATAATGAGTGTGAATGAACTATAACCGGTATAGACACACTGGTAAGGACTTTAATTAGAATTGAGATAGACATTAAATATTGCGCTCACTAAGAACAACAAGAGTAATATTGGAGATAGGTAGTTTAATGTTGTAAGTAATAGCTGTGCGAATATTTATATCATTATAAATAAATTTAAAAAATAGCAATTTAGTTCTTTTATTTTATTAAGGCCTCCATCCGTCACGAAATCGGATACGCCTCTGGCGTCTTGTAGCAATACTACGTAGTAAAGTTATTAAGTTCGTGGTCCCGTGGTGCGTGGATTCCCAACACTCGGGCCCCCAATCAGTCCACGAATCTATTGACTGTGATTATTTATCCATACCAAGTAATCAGTTTGTATCACTCCGCCTGTCCGCGCACATAGAAAGTAACACGCTTTTCAAGATATCGAAATGTGATTAACATGCATTGCAAGTAGTATAGAGGATAAGATCACTGGCAAAACAATATTGGCCGGGAATGATCGTTCAGTGCCTAGTTCGCCCTCCTCGAGCAGTAATTCAGGCCGAAATTCTTGCATGTAAACTATTATAGAGGGGACGAATATCATCCTGCGGAATGGAATTCCACGCGCGCATTGCACTTGGTGGCTCAGCAGGGCGAGAATCGTTGATGGCGCAGGAGATCGGGCCAGAGGACGTCCAACCCAGTCGCACACATTCTTAATGGGGGGAAAGATCTGGTGATCGAGCCGGCCACCAGGGAAGTCGACGAACACCTTGACGAGCATGTTGCGTTACACGAGCGGAATGTGGAACGGGCATTGTCCTGCTGAATTAACGCGCACCCCCCCCCCCC
>NQII01000662.1:196837-214832 GCA_002778355.1 Clitarchus hookeri
CCCCCTACCGGCAAAAATGGTATCAGAACGGGTTGGATGACGTTCTGGATGTACCACTGGCCAATGTTCCCTGTATTAACCCCAGAAACGAACGCCCATCGTAGGACGTGGCTTCCCAAACCATTATCCCAGGAGTTGATCCTGAGTGTGTCTGCTGTATACACCGTGGAAAATGCCGCCCACCAGGCCGACGCCAAGTACGCACTCGACCATCATTAGCCCCGAGGAAGAACCGGGACTCATCACTAAACACAACGCTTCTCCATTCTTCTCTCCAGGTGCTCCTTGCCCCTACAACACCGGAGGCGGGCTACACGATGCTGAGGAGTGAGGGGAAGTCTTGACTTATGGCACGCCTGATGGTAGACATGCTAAAAGTTTCCTATCACACTCCTTGGTCGACATTACGTATAATCTGTCGTGCGGTCACCGTGCCGATCAGCTATGGCCACTCGTACAATGCGATGATCTCGGCGTGCATCCTACGTCGCTGACTTCCGGAACTAGTTTTACGGGTATGTGCATCTTCCTCTGACTAACGACGCCACCATCGACACACTGCTGTTACTTCTCGTCCGACATGCGCTGCGATTCTCCGGTATGACCCGCCAGCTTCCCAGAGTCCCAGTATCTGACCCCGCTCTAACTCAATCACGGAGCTCGCCGTCGCCATGCAGACATGCAACAATGTCTAACCGACCTCCGGAGTGCGGTGAAGTCCTTGCAACTACACGCTCCTCCCAATGCTCAGCTGGTTACGTCTGTGTACTCTTGACTGTCCCACGTCAACTCCGCATTCTTCCCTAGCGCTGCGCTTACTATCACTTCATGTTGCTTCCCTCCAGTAATGTCTTGTGCTGATTTTGTCGTTCTCAATCATTGCCACCAAGGTGTCTTTTTTTCATTTTTCAGTAGTGTATTTGTTGTGTTCCAGCCATCAACACATGCGTCACGCGCAGTCAGCTGTCAGAATCACGCCCACTTCGTTTTCACAATATAAAAACAATATTTTTTTTTAGTTAAGTAAGGTGATTCTTTACAATCAGCTATTTAATTAATTAATCATACGCTTCTCTCCCTCTCTCTCTCTCTGCTTTATTGAGGGCTTTCCATTTGTGCGTTTTTCGACACTCGGAAATACTTCGGTCCGACTCGTCGAGTCCGCCATCTTGAACGACGCTGGATACTTGATNCCCCGCCACCCCGAAACTAAACAACAAACAAACATATTTTCTATCTACAAGTATGTTCACGCTTGCATTCTCACAGAGCATTTCGATATTATAAAATTAAAGGTCACAAATTATAAGTTTAATTACCACGTTTGAGCTATAAAAAAATACCGTTAGAATTAATTTTTGCCGGAATAACATCGTGCACCGACAAGCCAACCAATAACTTAAGATTTTGTCGCTGGCAATGTTTACTTCTGCTGTCACTTTGGAATGGTTAACTCATGACCAAACCATTCGGATTTCATGCTCTTCGAATAGGTGGCATACAATGTGTTATATGCTACTCACGGTAAAGTGACCACCATTTGAAAGCAGTCTCATTGGAATAATTGTCAATAAATATATTTTAGTTTAGCCATAGATGTTAAATTCAGAGTGCGGTGGAATATACACTCAGTGTTTATTACTTACATGGCAATACTTATTTAAACAAGGTGGTTAAAGGATGACAAATGGCTGAAAATAAAAATTAACTCGGGTCTCAAAAGTGCTCACTTTACTGTGAACAGCCTATACTAAAAACCACTGACAAACTGCGGCAGGTTACCTATTCGTGACGAAAATATAAGACGAAAATATATGTACCAATTTTTTTTTAAGTGACTATTAAGCGCTCTCAAAAATTGAGATTTGAAATTATTTTAGTCACAAATATCAGGAACTACTTGAGATTAAGCAACATATCTGTGAAGTGTTTTGCAGAAAGGATATCTTACACCCTTGAAAATGCGGTTGGTAGTATGAACCCCTTACATTAGGAAAACAGAGGTGCAGATTCTTAAAAATTCACAGGATGGTAACCCTTGTTTTACTGATGAAGAGCTATGATATTACGAACCACATACATATTCACAGATGTAAGATCTCCGTTCCGCAAAACACTATTCACCAATTTGTAGCTCAATCTCAAGTTGATCCTGACATTTGTAACAAAAATCATTTCAAAGCTCGATTTTTGAGGGTGCATAATTCCATTAGTCATTACTTTAAGGAAAAGTAGTACATACATTTTCGTCTTATATTTTCGTCACAAATAACCTGCCGAGTTTGTCGGTGATTTTTGATAACACGTATATACAGCCGGTTCTAGGCCAGATTTTTACAATCTTATAAGTTTTTAAAAAACGCCCTTTCGTATTATCAAAACGCCCGCTTTTCGTGTAGAAAACACTCCGTTTTACACCAAAAAGGGCGATTATTGAAAAATTTAAAGAGGGCAAAAATGTAATCGGCTCTCTCTACTTCTTCGACATTGCATAGACTATTTTATAATAGCCTACGCTTCTTGCGATGTGGGCGTGGTCGCATCACGCTTGGCCGTCGGATCGAGAAAGTTTTGAAGGGAACTGTACTCTCGTTCCACCCCTGCCACTCCCACCCACCTCCCTGCCCTAAGGCTGGGAATGGGAAGACTTCACTGCACTCTGGAGGCCGGAATGAACCGTACCTCCGTACTGGAAGGCTGTTACCATTCCAAGCGCCGTTCTCTTCCATGCATAAAATTGTTTACCATTATCTGCCGAGAAGATTGTCTGGGCCGCGTAATTTTTGGCTAGTGCTAGGGAGAAAAAAAAACGCAGGGGAGAGTGAAAAGGATATATAAATGAGCAAATTCAGAAAAGCAGGAACCGGGATAGGAGAAGAGGTAGAGAACTAGGAAATTACGTTATATCGTGAACGAAAATAACCTAAGAACGTTCGCTCGACCAGAGCGGGAATGTTCACGCCAGAATTACTGCCGACGCCATTGAAAGCAATGACCTAATGTTTTTTTAGGGGTACAAAAGAAAAGCGAAATGTTTCTGTGCAATAGTAATTAACATTGCCCGCATAATAAGACCAGTATTGTATATAGCAGCTAATTTTAAGTACTTCAATATCTCTCAGGGTAGTATGAGCAAATCTCTTCTCTCTGTCTCTCTATCTCTCTTTCTTTCTTCCCTTACACGCAGACACGTGCATGGCGCATATTCCCAGGCATACGTGCTACCCTGAATAATACCAGAGGCCTAGAGCAATATTTTGACGTGGCAACGCACAATGGCGCACGTACTTGTCCAAATTAGCAAAACTTGTGACGAGTATGATTTCCCTAAAAAAAACGGTAGAAATTATTTTTTAATGCCTTGCTGTTTAGACACGTTCGTATAATCTGGGTTCGCGGCTGCAGCATCACGGAGGCACGCACTGCTACGCAGCAAGATCGCGTTCTTCTACACGTTACTTCGTGCTGCAAGGCATGTTCCCCGACACAGCGGTGACGGGGAACATATATTTCCCATTGCAAAATAAGAGGCGTGAAGGTGTCATTAACGCCATCTCACGCGCTGGAAAGCAAGGAGACGTGATGATGTCGTAGTTATCCGCGTGCACGCCGGCGCACGGGCAGCGCGGACAAAGGCTATCCCGGGGTCGGTTGTCGCTTATGCCCCTGACCCTGCTACACGCCGAGCATATACTCGCGGACTGAACGCCAGCCTTGGGGAGGGTGTCGCGCTTTGGTTCGGGAGAGGCTTGGGTGAATACTGCGCGGCGTTCCAAAACGTTACTGTGCAAGTAAACTTTTCTCTTCGGCTGTCCCAAAACACTTCGGAGTAAATGTTTCACTTGCCCATGGCGGTGTCCCAAAACTGCAGAGTAATTCTGAGCATATCGTCGAAGTAAAACTTTTGCACGTACTATTTCAGCGAGTAACGAAGGGTAAACTGAAAATGGTGGGAAATTTAGCGGAATTAAATAAAATTGAAAGGAAATGTGGACCTTTTGGTTACAGAAACGCACGAAAAAATCACAAATGACGTGTGATAAAATCAGTACTGTCATTTAAAAGTTAACTTCTATAATGTTTGCATTTTTTGAAATAATGTTTACGGTTAACTTACGGCAAGGAAAGATGTTTATGTATATAACTCAATTTTTAGAAACAAAAGAATTTAGAGACAGGGTTAAATATTTTTGGAATTTACATTCGTTGCTTAATCAATATATATTTGTAAACACAGAATGCTATTTACATTATGCTCGTTCCAAAACCACGTTTACTCGTGCTATCCTCAGCTGTTACACAGAGTAACATTTTGAAACGTCGTCCAGAGAAGAAAAATACAGCTTTTGTCGTTCTATACCGCATGCATACATACATGCATACATACATACATACATGCATACGTACATACATACATACATACATATATATATATATATATATATATATAGTATATATGTATTGTTTTTGTACAAGGTACTCTTTGGAAACTAGTTGCCGGAGATAGTTTTGCAACAGCATGTATAAATCTCTCAAAACCATCGTGTGGAATGTGTAATAAGAATGTTGAATTTTAACAGTCAATTGCTGTAGACTTAGAGAGTGTTATAAAAATTTGGCAACGTAATCAATTTATCGTTTTATAAAATAATGTGCTGTAAACGTACAATATTACAGCTGTAGAGATGCAAGAAAATAGTATGCTAAAAGTTTCCAAATAACTGTGATAAATACAGAAAAAATGTAGTGTGTATGTGATAAATAAAACGTTTACACGCGGCTTGACTTACAAAATATGCTTTATAATAAATGTGGTTCAATAGTCCCTTACGTAGTAAGCCTTCATAAATCGTGACAGTTTCCAAACTTTAATGGAAAATACTTTAAAATCTATTAAATAAATGTCTTGGTTGAGTTCATCAACCATCAAATCCGGCGCAACACCGAACAATACGGTTACCATTTAAATAGTAAGATAAACCTTGTAATTACTGTCAACGTGATGGCCTAATTGAAAATACATTTTTGATGCAACAGATAAAAACTCTATAATGTGAAATGGAATTTTTCAATTTATTGAGTTTTTTTTTTTAAATAGGTAATCGGTGGCTTGCGTCTATCCTGATTTTTCGCTAAAACGGAAAAAATTATGTTACCACGGCTGATGTATTAGACGGATATTTAAAAATCTATAGATTAAAGAAAGGCTAATGTTTAGTTTCGAAACCCTTAATACCCTAAGACCAAATGACTTTACTTGAAAATTGCCTGATTAACTGTTCAAACTGTGTAAACTCTGTAATGTGTGGTTTCCATTTTTGTAAGTGCTTATTTTTATAAACTACTATCTGATGCAAAGATGATTATATCGCGTCAACGCAATGCTTGTACGGATAGAAACATTTGTAGCAGCCAACAAAATACGTGTTCATAAATGGCCAAAGAAATATCCAGTTAATGTTACAAATTGTTTTGCTAGCCAACCAAAATTTGAAAAGCTACAAAATCTAATTTGGTTATCTAACGATAAATTGTGAGTCAATAAAATCTTCCTTTTATCCAAATATGTTGTTGAATTTCAACACTGTATATTATCGGCTCTTCAGACCTCGATGTTAAGAGCCGCCCAAATCTCCTAACCCACTCACACTGCATATGTTTTACTCTAAACAAAAACGGAATTCATCACAATTTAATTTCAATGTTTGTTGATTTACCTATTTTAATTTTTCAGTTAACCTTTGCAGTTATTTAAAATAACTTCGATTACGCTATATAAAGTTGGAATTACTTTTAATAATGTCACACTACGTAAATAAAATAAAATGTTTAATGTGGCCAAAAAAAATGGAAATTTCTTGAAGTGTGTAATTGTTTATACACGTTTTTACACACAACCTGTTTTGTAAGTCACACCAAAATAATATTCAGAACATTTCCTCATTCACTCGCAATCCTTGAGGCCAGTTTTAATTAAACACAGCCTTCTAATGAATTATTTTGTAACCTATACATTTAGTGCAATACTTTACGAGTAGCAAGTTTTGCAACTCAGCACCGACTTTATAATTACGCGATACTGCTTGTGTTCGATCACGAGCACATATTTCAAATATTCGTTTGCGTCTCAAATGTTAGAAATGATTTTATGCTTATGACTAGGAAAATACTGAAGTACGTAAAATAGTTTTCCTAGTTCTTCATAAGCTTGGTTTGAACAAATTAATATTTATTTTTCATGTAGTGAATCTCCTTTCACCCTCGATATTATGCATACTTGGGTAAAAGGTTTTCGCTTTTTCCGAAGTGGAGAGCACAGCATTAAAAAAAAGTAGGAAGCCGTTAAATATTAATATACTTGGGTATTTTTCATTAACCGAAATAAGTTTTACTTGAAACTTTTCTTGCTTAAACGAAAAGTTACGGAGTTCTTAAGCCTTCAAGTTCGGGCAACAATATAGCGCGTGTGCTTGATAAGCAACCGCTACTCGTGGGGGCAAATAGGATGGCGACGGGGGTGAAAGTGTTGCTTAGACAACTCATTAATTATATCGCTAAGCTTGCAATCCAGTTTGCACTTACTGTGTAAATGTAGGCACTGCAAGTTTTTAGAAGATTTAACTATAGGCCTAACTCACGGAGCAGCGTCGTCGAAATTAATTTCTCCCCCTCAACCTGAATTCTGTAGTTATATAGAAGCATGAGTGGTACGCCGTAAAAAGTGAAAGTGATACGCTGATGGAAACTCCTTCTTAACAGCTTAAATTGACGACCGCAAAATGGTTACACAAAGTTGAACCTGACTTTGACTGAAGTTGTCGATGTTGGTAAAATGACACGAGTAAGTTTGGTCAAGGCTCTGTAACGTACAGCCAGCCACATAATTTGCAAATTATGGAACAAGATATTTTCTTTTTAGCTGTCGTCTGCCAGTAGTGAGTTTTGTAGAGAAAACAGTATGTCACAGTTTTCGCGCCTGCAGCTTACACACTTAATGAATCTTGAAAGAAAATATAGGCAAATTTCGTTTTGCCAAAAATCTTTCACACAAAATTTTTACTTCACAATCTGGAAACATATTTGTTTAGTGGACGAAATGTTTTATAAAAATCTACTTATTTTATAAAACTCTGTCGTTCAATCGTAGCTAACTCTGACTGTTAAGGAACGATTAGGGGTAAGTGTTACGAGTTAAAATTTAGTTTCGAATTTATTTTTTAACTGTTGGCATTATTACTAATTTTATTTTTGAGTTGTCGAAACTATTTGTAAGATAACTTGCTTTCTAGTTGACATTTCATCTAGTACAATAAGTCCGTGTGTATGAACGTATCACAAAAGGTGGACCATACAGCTTAGGAATCCAAAACATACCTTTGTGTCCGTCCATGGTCTCTGCAGCTGAATGCGCAAAGTTCTGTTATTCATGTCAATCAACATTATTGGGGTCAGTTACTCTAAGGCTGTACGCACTGCATTTTGTAGACGATAGTTGGTTAAATAACAGCGCTTCCGCACATTTCCCTTGATGAAACTCCTGAGTTCGTTATCTGCTGTTAGATAAAGGCTTCTTGGAGACCACGGAAGAGGAACTGGACAATTGTCCGATCCTCGTGCGATCCAACGGTTCATAAAGAGAACGTTCAGACGTTGTCGAACAGCCACCGCGAAGTGTGCCGGCACCGCATCGGTGTTGAAACCAAACACTGTAGTGCGTCCAAGGTTACTGCCAACTTTACTGAAGCCCTGGTGAAGTTCTGCTTCCAGGATATTCCTCCTCCTCGTGCAAACAAAGATTAACCAAGTACTTAAAATCACACCAAAGGGACAACGCACCTCTTTCGTGCGCACTCAATTTCAAAGTATTTTGCGTAAGAATGATTTATTACTAGGTACCAACAACAACCCTATTTTATAGCTGTTTTCATTCATATTAAGTATAATTGAAATTTTATAATTTATAAATAACATATAATAAAAAATTTAAATTTAATAAAAATTAAATTGTTTTTGCGCAAGCACAAGTATAATACGCTTCTATTGCAAGGCACATTAAGGAAACCGCCAAATACGTCATACATGGGGTGATTTTATGAAGGTCAAATTCTAAAAGTGTGAAGAAACCGCGAATAGACTATACCCACGATTCCCACGTTCCGAAGTTGTGGGATGAGCCAGTCTTCTATCATTTGGAGATGGCTGAATTAATCAACAAAACTATTGTGTATGCGGAGTCTGTGCGCACTATTCAGACCGACGCGGTGAGTGCCAGGAAGGAAAGGGCGGTGTAACGTTTGCTGGGTGATCCATTCCGACACATTAACTTCGTGACTAGTGACACTATTGAAATAAATGCTGTCTCTTTCGATCGTTTATATGACTACGATGCGAGCATGACCTAGAGTTGGCGCCACTCATGCGCGAGGCACGGGTGGCGACCCGAAGCGGGAGCAAATCTCCGGGCATTATTATTTCACGAACCCGTGTGCTAGCGCGCTGTATTTTTGGTGTTAATCGAAAGCTGTAGTCTATTTCTGTCGGTTTAGGCCATAAAAGCCAAGTACACTACTTACAAAAAGTTTAGCATATGTCAGAATCCAGGATATTATATTGAATGAAAGTAGTTTACATTTTATGTTGTACTCCTAATAGCACATAAAGTGAAAATAAAAAAAACAATACTCGTTTACGTCATCCCAGTATGAAAAAAACAAAAGGTATAAACTGAAAAAAACTATTTAATCAAAGGAATCTCATCAGTTTCAATAACACAAAAAATATCGTCTCAGATGCATTAACAAAATTCAATAACGTGTAGAGCCTCCACGATTCCTGAGGCACGCTTGTATTCGACGAGGCACGCCAAACAAGATCATTGAACATTGTCCCATTCCTCAATTGACGCTGTTTTAAGGCTTGAAAGGGTAATTGGTGGTTATGCACGGTTTGAAATAGATTGGGGAAGGACCACACATTCTCTATGCAGTTCATGTCAGCTGAACAAGCTTGCCAGTTCATTCTTAGGTACCCACGTAGGTGCAGATACGGGTAATATGTTAACCTTTCTGTGAGCAGTATGTAATGTCGTTACTTCCATTTCATTTCCACGTCACAAAGAAAATATTACTTGCTGACGCAGACGTATTCACGTTAACCCACGGCCATGTCTCCGATACAGCCTCAACATTTTTGGAAAGTTTAATTTGAAAAGTTTTCAATTAATAGTGAACCAGACATATCTGTGGATATCTTATCGTTTGTCCAGCCTACCGGGTTCTATCACCTAGAGGATTGTTCCCTACGGCATTATCTGTAATGATTTGTACAGCGTGTAAGTAGTCGGCTCTCCTGTGCCTTAAAGGTAATACAGGAGTAAAGTCCAGAGCAGCATACGGTGTGCACAGCGCTCAGCACTAGTTGTTTAATCAGCCACAAAGCCACATCAGGTATTTAAGCCACTTCAGCTATTAGAGCAATCCATGTTGTGCACACCGGCCAGATCCCATCGAAGTCTGAAGCCAGACTATAATATGGCACTACCATGCTTTAGTTTGCTGCAGTTGAATGCAATCCAGTACAAGGAGATTACGCTCCTTCCAATTGCGGTGGGTGGGCGTGGATACCACCTAACCTATCAACAGCATCGTACAGAGTTTAATCTGCACGCGCCACCTTGGTGGGGCCGAGGACGGTCCAACCTCTACGAACGCGCTTCGTGAACGAGTCCTCTTACTGGGCGGACCAGGCCGTCGTCCCTTCGTTAGCGAGCATCAACCCTTCGAAACTACCGCCTGGGTCCGGCGACACGAAGCTTTGCTTCCCCGAGAGTTACTCTAGCGACGAGAACCCATCAGCAAACCTAGCACTGTGCATCGTGGAGGTCCGGTGGGAGGGAACGCCCTCTTTCTTCCACTTGCAGGGCCGACGATGAATTGCCTAGTGGCAGAGCTGACACTTAACTGCCTCTAGACACGCATTTTCGTTCTGTGTTCCCGCCAGCATAATTTACTGTACCGGGTTATTCCGCTATAACTCTCGTCGTTTTTCCCTCGTCTGTTAAAACAGGTTGTAACAACGAGAAGTTCTGACTTCCTGCATCCTGCCCTCGCAGTCATTTTGCAAGAATCTTGAGAAAAAATACATTTATTATATTCGTATTTAAAATATGACTAACGAGTCTCTAAATATACAGATCAGATTTGAATAATTTTACGTGTGAAACAGCTGTTATCCGTACTGTTCAGCGTTACTTTGTTACATTATATTCAATCCAATCGTTTTCCGAGCATCTACTCAGTAAAATTATATCGTTTTATATATAACGTAAGTCTATCGAATGTATATTTACATACATATTTCATAACATATGTACTTTGCTTAAGTTATACTTTTTTTTTATCTTAGACTGCGTTCAGCGACGTAAATGAAGATTTTATTTGGACCATATTTTGTTCAAACGGTAGAGTTTATTTTAGTCAGACAGTCTCAAAAACTCTCCACCTCCATTTATTTAATCCTCTTTTCCGATTTACGTCGCTACCTTGAGAGATAGCGGGATAATACGTAATGAAATAATTTAATATCAAATTACTGTTTTTAATTGAAGAGTACAAAATAAGAACTGTTTACCAAATTGCAAGAGAAATACCCTAAACGCAGTGGCGGATGTAGGCATCCATTAGGGGGGCGGATGGGACACTGTGCTTTAAGATGACGATCATACCACTTACAAGCATTAAGTTGTAAAACTGCACATAGTACCGAAAATTAAGTGTATCATTTATCAGAACAGTTTTAAAATAATATATTAATACTGCACTATTAACAATATGTGTTTCAAGAATAATGCTTTATTCAGTGTAAAATCAACCTCCAAGGGAGCAGATCAAGCCCCCCCCCCCCCGCGCAAGCTGTCACTAGCTTAAACTCAACATTTAGCGTAGAAATATTTACAGTATAGACATTGGAAAGGTGCACCATAAGAGATATGTGGCGTATGCAAATGAACAGCTGACAGACATGTTGCTGAAGGAAAATACGTGGAAAATTTTCAATATCCCTTTAAAGGGTTAACAGTAAATGTGAAAGGAAATAGTGTTACTTTCTCTTTTGCTTCTGAGTAGTTAGTAGAAGAGATCTGCTAAAATTGACCAAACTAAAACTAAACCTTCCCATGGGACAGTGCAAGTGCACCAGCTATAAAGTGAGTTACGGTGGTGTTTTTGCGTATTTGGAAGTTTGTTTCGTTTATGAATTATCGTGTTTCGTATTACACGGGGACTTTAAACTTATTAAAAGGAGGAGGGCGATACTGTAAAAGAGTATGGGATTGGTCATTCTCGCCTTATAAATGTGAAAACCTCAACGTACAGAGTACTATATAAAGATGAACTTAAAATGGAGGATCATGGTTATGCTGCAGAAACTATTAAATGTCGCAATATAAAAATTTTAGAGGATAAAACAGGCGACAGTGCACTAGCAGACATTTCTAAAGGCAACCCGCATTTTTCCCGATCGCAAAAGCAAACCTTTTAAAGGAACTAGAAAATGCCAACTCAAATCACCGTCCATTTTGAACACAAACTAAAATACATTTCACACGTGCAAAGGCAACAAAGAAACAAAAAAAAACATTATTATTGTCAAAACTGCCTGCTGACTTCTCACCCGTTGCAAAAATTTGGTAGGCTAAAAAATAATACGTAAGTATTCAATTGTGAATAAATTTCGTGAGAAAGTTTTTGATCGTGCGCATGTTATACTGTTATTTCTTATGATCTGTGCTGAAGGGGGTTTTTATTTTTATTCTGAACCAACCGCGAGCTGTAGATGGAAAGTAGCTTTGCTTGCAGGAACGCGCGCTGCCGTTTTTCGATTGCCCAGGGCTGCCGCAGGATATCGGCAAAGCGTACTCGAAGGCCTCGGAGAGGAACTTTTCTTTTCCCACACCCCAACCCTTACAACCCTCTCCTTATCATAAGACCCTGTAACGGCGCCCGAGGAAGGAAAAAAAAAAAGAATGGCGGGGTGGGGGTTGCGGCTGGTAAGAAATGTGCGGAAAGGAAATGGAGCTCGCGATAAGTCTGGCGGGCGGCGGAGAGTTCCCGCCTCGACAATTTATTTCGCGCGCTGTACGATCATTCCGCTTCTTTTCGCGCCTTACCCGTATTTCCTTCCTATCGGTTTCCCATTCCCCCACCGTTTCTCTCTCGCCCCTTTCCCCCCTTCTCCATTCGCTACTCATTCCGCGAGACGACTTGCAGCACCCCTTACCCGCCACCCCATAATTCGTGTTTTTATTCGGCACGCCTGGATACTTCCAGCTACTTCGCGTAAGTTACCGGAATGCGTGATATAACTTAAATTGTCTGGTTGGTTCTCAATTGTCCATAAATGCTAGATTTCCGGAAAGAAAAAAAGTGCGTATCCGAAACTGGTTCCACGAGAAGAAGAAAAGATTTTTTTTTGCAAGTTTAGACGATTTAATAAAATTAAAAATAATATAGTTGGCAAGTATTAAAGTTAGCAGGTCATTTCTCCAGTTTACACATTTTGACACCTTCAGAATTCTTGCACTTTTTTGTATGTGAAAGTTAAAAAAATATGTAAATGCAAGTTCACTCGGATATAAACAGTATCGCTCGTCAAAGCCAAAAATGTTAATATCCGGAGTAAAAATTAATGAATCATTCGCAATTGCAAAGAACCTTGTAAATAGGTAAAACACAAATCGAAGATGGGTACAATGCTTTCTCAGTCAGTCGTCTGTACAACCGTCGGGGGAGCCCACACTTCATGGACAAATAGCTCTGGATATTGCTACTGCCAAAGAAATGGAGATAATACGAAATAGGAATGTGTGTAGCTATACCTCCCCTCTAACTGCCAAACTGGCTAACAAATAAAATTCCTAACGCGGAAGAAATCATCAGACGGCTGTCGTCATCGGCGTCCGTTCCGTTTCGAGATTTTAACGCAAGCAAAGACTGGATCAAATTCACAGTAATGTTGGTAGAGAATTATTTTTTAGTATTGTTTTTAAGTCGGTGCCCTTTAAATTTGTTCATTTTCGTTTTGTAAGCATTATATAAAGAATTATCGCAACGGTAACGATGTTCATGTTGCCAACAATTTCAAAATATTTCTGACTTGCACGCAAACACTGGACAGTCCTTTCGCTAAGACGTTAACTTTTACGCGTGGACTGTGGCAGGACACTTGAGAGACTTTCAAGAAATAACTAAGCCGCGATTTCAAATAGTTTTGCCTGACGGCAAACGCGCAACGAAATGGAGTAGTGCGCTGTCCTGTCTTTGCCTCGAACTATTTTAATCAGCGTTAGTTCTTCGCGTCCGACTGCCACAAAAGCGCAGATATTTCGCAGAGTTTTTTTTTTTTTACTGACATTACTGCAGTGTGAGTATTTGTTTTTGACAACACGACTTTCACAAAACCGATTGAAATAAAATGTAATGTAACGCATAGGTTGCTCTATGTATTTAATCGTGCTTTGTGAAACCAATTTTTTTCTACGTGTAATATAAAAATTTCACTGTCTAATACAAAATATTTGTGTAGAAACACCGCAGTTGAGCTTGTGTCTTTTAATAAATAGTTTCGGATGCTAGAGCCATATTTTCGAAAATACTTTTCACGATTTTTTTTTTTTTTGTGTTGGAGAAATCTGGCCGTAAGATAGTTGAAACAAGTTATGGAGCTAAACGAGTGTAATTAATATCAAGTGGATATTAATGTTGTTGGTACGGCTGGATATTCTTGACAATAGCTCGGGACTATTAAAAAATTTTATTGCTGGTTTTTATATGCGCGTAGCCCCAGGCCGTGATGAACATCTCTGCGTGTTGTTTCAGGCATGCCAACTACATTATTTACAACCGCGTGCGTGTTCCACCGGCGAGTGAGCCGCAGACAACTCGCCTGGGAATCTACGTGTGCACTTCGCTGTCGTAACTCTTAAATCTTTCCGTACTCGTGATGTCACCTAATTATATTCCGTAATCACGGCATGAAACGACTCGAGAAGTATGTACGTGCAACAATTAAACAAGTCTACAGCGACTGTTTCATACATCCAGTGTTTTCTCCTAAAGAAAGAGGCATATTCGAAGCCCCAAAACGCCGCGAACTCGTGCTTAAATTATATGTATAATATTTGCGTTTTTTTCCCTGTCATGACTCCTGGTGATATCCAGTTTCATTATATTTACTTTTTTTTTAGTTATTATCTTGCTGTGCCCTTTGACATTGGTTTCTAACATAGGAGTTGTCGTTTATCTATGCGTTTCCAAATTTTTTGTTATTTTCCATAAACATTGACAAGGAAATGATATTCCAGATTTATGTTTGTTGCAGAAGTGTAGCCGTGTGTTCTTTGAATTTTCGTTTACATCTTCGCACTGTGTCCCCTCATATTGTTTTTTGTTAGATTATTTACTGCAGATTGGCATTGTGTTCAGTGTGGTTGGTGTTCACAAATTTTTCCTGTCCACTGTGTTACTGTCGCTCGTCGCTTCATGTTCCATTGACTACTATGTTCTTCTGCAGTTCCTAGTTACTTGATCTTCATTATTTGGTGTTTTTCTGGTTTTTAGTTTCTTTACTTTTGTTCATAGGCATATTTCCGAGAGTGGTTACAGTTCATTTAAATGTTTATATAAATCCTGCAACACCATTGCCATTTAACTCTGAAGATAATATTAAAAATGGTCACTTGGTAAAAAATTCCTTTTTTTAGAAGACTACAAAATTTTATTAAAAAACATATATATTCTTTTTAATGATATATTTTAGCTTTCGAGTTTTAAGTCACTTTGTAGTTGTTTATTATAGCAGTTAGTTGCATGCTACAGTAGGCAGTGTGAGTGCGTCAACACTGTCCAGTGTGTTAGCAGGAAAATATTTACTGTAATGTACAATGCAACGAGTAGTTAGGGCAAACAAGAATTTTTGTAAATAATTGTTCAAAGAATGTATGAAATGTTAACAAAATTTCCTGCATTTTTAATTAGTTTCTATGAAGTTGGGTACAAAAAGAACCTTAATTAAAGTTGGTTGACGAAGAGTTATAAAATTAAACTGTGAGTTTTTATTACTTTTAAATAAAAATCACTTTCACTGAATTATGTATTACGAAATGTTATTAATAAGTATTTTCCGATGTTACTGCCGGGTACATTCTTTACTTTTGCGCTAATTAATAACGCCGAACACTAAAAGGAAACTCTTAATGTAGTTATCTTTCGAAAATTATCCGGTTGTTTCTGCGATCTGATGCCTAAATTGGCTATGTAGACAACATTCACAACGTATGATGACATAAAATCACTCCATAGAGTCATAGACATCAATCAGGTACCAGACTGATGTGGCCAAAGTTGTTTGTGGTATCAGTTTTTTAAATTGGAATCCCGTGTTCCGCAGAATTGCTGTTCGCCTCTCTAATTTCTGAGGTACCGAGTAACACAATCGCTTAAAAAAAAAAAAAAGTCTTAACGTTTTTGTAAATTTTTCATTGTTTTTCTTTATTTAGTTTGTGAAGCTGTCAGTGGAACATAATCTCCACGCTGTGTTATTTGCGATTTCCGTCTGGCAGTGGCGTGTGGTAACATGTTGCAAGGTAAACTGGCGTTCGCCGCTGTGCTCTACCCTGCTGCTTGCTAGTTTACAAGTCCACCACTACAACTTAGCTCTGCATTTGACTCCACAGGACGTGTGTAAGGGGTCCCTTCCCTGCTTGCTTGTGAGTGGTCGAAATACAATCCGTTTCCCCAAGCTCCACATTGGTTACTGGTTCCTGCTGCGTGCACCGAGAATGTACAGCCGTGAGTAAGCGCCATCTTACCTTGTAACGGTTCACCACACGCTACTGCCGGAATAGGAAATGAAAACTTTCGGAATTATATATTCAAAATTTTTTTTAATAAAACATACGTGTGTTGCTTTTAAATTTGTTCAGGCAAACAGTCCCACAGTACAGAAAATTATCTTTTCAGAGTCAAACTGAATATCACACTAGATAAATACATTTTTAAAAATAGTCTGCGGAAATTCAGTACGATGAGACCAAGCTATGGTTCCCAAACAGTGCAAATATTGCGAATAAAACAGTTTATGAACTACCAGTTGAGTGGTTTATAATTATTCTGTTAGTGTATGTTGCATGTGAAATAACAAACAGTAAAATTGCGATTGGCCTTATAGTTTACGTGGCGTTTTTCCGTTTTTATTGATTTCACATTGCACCATTACGGTCCTATCACTTTCCGTTTCCTTGCCAAGTGAAGGAAAGAGTAAGACCGCGTTAAAATTATATATACGTATATGAATAAGCAAAATGTTCCTACTTAAGTTACAATTTCTCACTACAAGGGGGATTCAACGACTGCGAAATTACATTTCGGTATTATGGTCTACGTCTTGTATGCAATGCAGATTGCCATCTTTACAAGTCTCCTCAGTTTCGAGTACACTCAGCCCTCCTGATTTTCATTATCGTGCATTTTCTCCCCCTCCCCCTTGCTTCTTGGGACACTTGGTCTCAGAACTCCACTGTTCGCCCCTCCTCTTCTTACGTTCCACAACTCCAATCCCGTGAGACATATTTCCCGGTGCCGGAATATTTTATTATTACAGACGTCATATTTTCAATTCGCCCGTCCTGTGCCGCCGCCTCTTGTTTTACTGCTACCTAACCCCCCTTCCACCGCCATGAAACCCCCTTCACCCCCTCGTGACCCATCAGCCGTAAATCCCACTCCCTCGGCGCTGTGCTCTGAAGGGCGAAGACATGTGAACGAGATTGCTCTGCTTTATGCATGAATCATCGCAACAAAATTTTTCCTACCCCCTTCTTCATTTACCTTTTCTTTTTTGCCTTTCCCACACTCCGACCAGCAGTGTTGCCAAATGATTGAATTTTACACCGNTCTTCATTTACCTTTTCTTTTTTGCCTTTCCCACACTCCGACCAGCAGTGTTGCCAAATGATTGAATTTTACACCGTATGTAGAGGATTTTAACTCCTAAATAGTTGGCAAAATTGTTCTTCAAAATTGTTCTTCAGTAATNATTTTACACCGTATGTAGAGGATTTTAACTCCTAAATAGTTGGCAAAATTGTTCTTCAAAATTGTTCTTCAGTAATCAGTGGATAGTTCTTTGATTCTTTGTGGAATGTGGTGAACAGTTTTCGGGAAGAAAAATTATATAGCCCCCTATCACTAACTTGAGTGTCAAAATCTGCAATTAAAATGTGTGAATGGTAGAACGGTAAATATTCTAACTGCTGTTCATGAATTGATGGCATAACTTTGGAACATACCAGAAAGTTATGCAAATTTTGGTTACCATGAAAACAAACTTGAACTACTAATTTCCTACTGAAGGAGAAAAATTTCCTAAGTGTTCAAATTGAAAAAGGTTATGTTTATGATAAAGGTTTTATTGAAGTCCTCTAAGTAGTGCTTTTTATTCCTGTTCACTTTTATTTATTTTAGAATTTTGTGAGTTTATTAATATTCAGAGTGTTTACATTTATTTGATGTAATTTGAACATTTAAAAAAAGTGATCGGAATTGTGGGGGGAACAATGAACACGTGGTAATGAACGAGTGATTACATAATGTGTGCATTTATGAAAATCCAAAATGCGTTGGATAAAAATTAGTTTAGAAACATATTTTACTATTATTTTAACTTGAATGAAAAATATGGGTTTAGTTTTCATTATTAGGATTAAGTTTATTTTAATAATCTTTAAAGATTCTGGTGTATTTTTATTTGTTCACTTGTGGAATACCGTGTCGCAAGTATTGGCAACACTGCCGAGCAGCGACGTCTCCCCCACCAATCCACACACACACACACACACACACACAACACACACACACACACCTGTGGAGGCAGAAATTGAATCGCATGACATAGCAGCTGAAAGGGCGGAAACAGAAGGAATCTCGAGGAATGTTTCTTT
>NQII01000662.1:214877-226545 GCA_002778355.1 Clitarchus hookeri
GGGGGGGGGGGGGGGGGGGGGGAGACTGGAGGAGACGAGCTGCTGTCACGGAAACCTGGCGGGAATTCTACGAGAGAAACGGTTGCGTGCAACACAGGAATGCCAACAGTCACCGTCAACATAATCAAATCTCTCATTGTCGAAGTTGCTGTTTGAAATGTTGAGGTTTTGCATTGCGCCGCTACCCACACATAAAAGGCCGAATGAATCGCTTATCCCAGAACCACCTTAAAGGGGTGAGAGGGTTAATAGAGTATTGTTAAGAGACTGGCNAGGCCGAATGAATCGCTTATCCCAGAACCACCTTAAAGGGGTGAGAGGGTTAATAGAGTATTGTTAAGAGACTGGCAGACTCGAATATGCTGGAGTTAGTGCGGGTGATTGGTGTGTTCTGATTGGCATTAAATTGGCCTATGACGAAGAGCAGGTTGCTGTTCCTGAAAACACTAGCCACAATAGCAGGTGTTAATGCAGATGGTAAACAACAAAAAAAAAGCACTCCTAACAGTAAATTCTTACGCATTGTTGGAATTTCAATAAAAAATAAGGCTTTGTTTTTTACAAATGGTGGCTTTACTTACAATTCACCCAAAACCCCTAGCATGGGGGATATACCATTTATGAAATTGTGTGATTAATTGATAGAGATGACTTTGGACCTTATTAAACGGAAGCGATTAGAGTGTGTCAGACTAGCGGACTAGCTCTTAAACGTATATAAATTCTCTAATAGCTTGGTTCTTTTCTGCTGTATTATTTGTTAATGATAAAATGATGTCAGAGGCAATGTTCATTACATGTTCAGTAAGGGCTTGCAGTGATTACAGATTTGTCCTGCAGTCGCGTAAAATGTATGACGTCAACTTGTTGTAACTGATATCCATGGCATCTATTCAATGATGTGTTCGTCATTCATAGAACACGCCATGATTAGACGAGTAGTGATGTTGGGCAAGAAGGCAATGCCAGTGATTCAAGTTGTAGACGATCCCAAAATTAACGTTGAATGTGACACATTTTTATGTGACTGATAACGCTAGGCGGAAAAACAAAGCACTTTAAATTGATGTTACTGCCGAGTAAAATTTTTTTTTTTGCTCTAATTAATAACGCTGAATGCTAAAGGTAACTCTCAATGTGGCGACCTAGACAGTTGGGTGGATCTGGAATTCATGATCCTATGCCTAAACTGACTATGTAGACAACATATGTTGGAATCCCACATTAAGTCCGGCGGTTTGTGGTGTCGTTAGGTGTTAGTTTTGGCTTCAGATATAATCATCCGTAAACCGCTTATGAAATTTCACGATATAAATATCCTCATTTGATCTAAATTTCTGGAGAGTGCAGCAACAGTGAAAATAAAAATTATAAAAATATTAAAAAAAAATTGAGATCTATGTAAATTGTACTTGCTAAGTTGCATAAACAGTATAAAGGTAATTTACCATATCTTCCTTACTAGCTTTTTTAGCTATGACCCTACAGAGATTTTATGTGCCATTCTTATTAACTTACAGTTTCAATTCACACATTCGGATTGCAGCCGCGAATAAATTAGACCGACCGTTGAAAGGTCATATGGCGATCAACTAAGAGGTCACTGCAATGAGTGACTTAGCTTACCTCCCTACCTAGGTGACCGATCGTTCGGGCTACTCCAAACGCATGCAGCCAGTCGTGTTTGGTTCTTTTGCAGGGGAACTATTTTGGGTAGGTATAATACGAGAGTGAATTAACACCTTTATTGGAGACTTGTAACAAGTTAATTTCTTACACATTTCTTAACATCAGGATTCATCGCAATTGTATACAGCCTCTAAAAATAATATGGTTAATTTTTTTAAGTTGGTTACTTCGTGAAGCATTTCCGTAACTGAACTATTTTAATTAGTCCGAGGTACACATATTATTTATAACTACTTTAATAGAACACTGAAGCAGTAAGATGGACGACGACTCGCACAATTAGCCCATGACTGGGCAATTTGCTCACTCCAAAGTGTTTCTGAAATTTGGGCGTCAGTGAAGAAAATCAGATTGAGCAGGAGGGTGCCGGTTTTGCAGATGCACACGGCTATTGTAGTAATGCGTAATTATGTCTGTTAATTATAATAATTTCTGTAAAAAAATATTATTAATAATTGTGTGACGGTTCTACAGTAAATAATTATTCTATGCCTAAAACATTTGAATAAATATCATATGTCATATTTAGAAAAGATAATATAAACCTAACGTTTCGTAGTACAATTAAATTACACGTGGACATTTTGCAAGGTGTATGTATACACGAATTGAAACTATGTGAATTAAACCCATCCTATGGTAACCTAACAAAACTCTATTTATGATTTTACATATTTTAAGGTAATAAATATGCTAAGGAGTCCAAATGTCGAGATTTTATCGACTGACTTTTCGGAAAAAACAGATGTCCAACCAGTATAGGCTATTCACAATAGAGTGAGCACTTTTTGAAGCCCTCGCATTTTGAATAATAGTCTAATATATTTTATTGTAGCCTTGGATGTTAACTTTCGAGTCCGGTGAAATATATACATTGTGTTTATTACTTAAATGGCGATTGTTATTTTTAAAAAAGGTGGAAGAATAAAAATCTGCTTATAGGAAAAATAATAGGGCTTCAAAAGTGCTCACTTAACCGTGAACAACCTATAACGAGTTTTATACAGTCGGTGGAGGAAGCCATGCGTTTAGATGTGGTCCAAGATGCGATTTTAACTAGTTGTATCATCAGGACATTTAAAATAAGTTGTTTAAGCTCTGCTTGGAATCGAGAAAAACACTAGAGACATAGTAAACTATTACGACTGTCTCTTTTTTATTTTCTCAGTTACGTTGTTTTGTATTCAGGATGTCATATTTACATCCTGTCTTATCGACTCCTTTATTTCAAAGTGGCACTTACAGTATATGTGGCCATTTGTTAAAACATGAATTCTGTTAGGAATAATTTCTTTTACAGGGATAATTTTTCTCTTATTGTTTTGTATGGAAAAAATTTATTATTGGTATATGCTGTTTAAAGCAGGCGTCATTTCCTCAATAGCCTATCAAATTTAATATTCCAAGTGCGTCTCTAAATTCTGAAAATATTTCGTTTGTGAAAGCATTCTTTTTATTTATGTTAATTTATAACGTTTTGTTTCTGGGTACAAATGTAACAGTATTTAGAATGCCATTATCATGGCAAGTAAAGAAGTCCAAGGATAATTTTAAGGTATGTAGACACTTGGCAGTGTACTATAAAAACAACTTTTTAGGGGCATCATAATTTTTTATTATTAAAAAATAAGAACGCCCGTGCGTAATTTTTTTTATTCGCATTCCTTAGTGCTTTTATACTAGCGTATCGTTTTTATAATTACATCTGTTCAGTTTACAATATTTTATTTTATTTGTATTATTCCAAAGTAAATAAACACCAACTTCCTTCATTATTTTTATGACACGATTAACATGACCTCTGAATTTAAAATGTGGTTATGTTTTTATCACTTTGCTGTTAAAAAATATGTAACGAAATATCGAGTCTTGCTCTGTAATATCGATTAACAGTTTTGCGGGAAAACCGTCGCAATTCACTCCTAAGCATAACGTTTAAACAAAAATTTACGATGACATAATAAGGGTGACGCCCCACGGTAAACGGTAACCTGTCTTATGGATGCTGTCAACAGCGATATTTTTTTGGCGTCATTTCAATTGCAGTGTGACAACAAAGTTAGCTACTTTGTGCTAATCAATCAACTTGATTGATAAAAATAATTCGAGATTTTGCGGCATGCAAAGCCCGTGGAGAATAGAATGACACTGGTGACATTATTTTACGTTAAAATTTGAGTTTTCAAATGCAATTTTTATGGTTAGTTTGCAAAGGTGTTTCGATTGATATCCCGCAAGCCAGCAAGGAAATATCTTCAACGGCGACAATTTCTTAGTGTTTGTTCAATCCAGGAAATGTGATTCTTTTTATCCTGCTAATTTTTCTTGTCTTCATATCTCAGAGTGCGTTTACTCGTGCGCGAAGCGTGTAATCCCATTGCGCTCACGATTCATCTTTTGGANAGGCCGAATGAATCGCTTATCCCAGAACCACCTTAAAGGGGTGAGAGGGTTAATAGAGTATTGTTAAGAGACTGGTAGACTCGAATATGCTGGAGTTAGTGCGGGTGATTGGTGTGTTCTGATTGGCAGTAAATTGGCCTATGACGAAGAGCAGGTTGCTGTTCCTGAAAACACTAGCCACAATAGCAGGTGTTAATGCAGATGGTAAACAACAAAAAAAAAGCACTCCTAACAGTAAATTCTTACGCATTGTTGGAATTTCAATAAAAAATAAGGCTTTGTTTTTTACAAATGGTGGCTTTACTTACAATTCACCCA
The DNA here is from genome assembly GCA_002778355.1 of Clitarchus hookeri. Classification (NCBI taxonomy): domain Eukaryota; kingdom Metazoa; phylum Arthropoda; class Insecta; order Phasmatodea; family Phasmatidae; genus Clitarchus; species Clitarchus hookeri. The sequence goes on from NQII01000662.1 coordinate 219,288, forward strand.
AAACCCCTAGCATGGGGGATATACCATTTATGAAATTGTGTGATTAATTGATAGAGATGACTTTGGACCTTATTAAACGGAAGCGATTAGAGTGTGTCAGACTAGCGGACTAGCTCTTAAACGTATATAAATTCTCTAATAGCTTGGGTCTTTTCTGCTGTATTATTTGTTAATGATAAAATGATGCCAGAGGCAATGTTCATTACATGTTCAGTAAGGGCTTGCAGTGATTACAGATTTGTCCTGCAGTCGCGTAAAATGTATGACGTCAACTTGTTGTAACTGATATCCATGGCATCTATTCAATGATTTGTTCGTCATTCATAGAACACGCCATGATTAGACGAGTAGTGATTTTGGGCAAGAAGGCAATGCCAGTGATTCAAGTTGTAGACGATCCCAAAATTAACGTTGAATGTGACACATTTTTATGTGACTGATAACGCTAGGTGGAAAAACAAAGCACATTAAATTGATGTTACTGCCGAGTAAAATCGTATTTTTTTTTCTCTAATTAATAACGCTGAATTCTAAAGGTAACTCTCAATGTGGCGACCTAGACAGTTGGGTGGATCTGGAATTCATGATCCGATGCCTAAACTGGCTATGTAGACAACATATGTTGGAATCCCACATTAAGTCCGGCGGTTTGTGGTGTCGTTAGGTGTTAGTTTTGGCTTCAGATATAATCACCCGTAAACCGCTTATGAAATTTCACGATATAAATATCCTCATTTGATCTAAATTTCCGGAGAGTGCAGCAACAGTGAAAATAAAAATTAAAAAAAAATTTAAAAAAAATTGAGATCTATGTAAATTGTACTTGCTAAGTTGCATAAACAGTATAAAGGTAATTTACCATTTCTTCCTTACTAGCTTTTTTAGCTATGACCCTACAGAGATTTTATGTGCCATTCTTATTAACTTACAGTTTCAATTCACACATTCGGATTGCAGCCGCGAATAAATTAGACCGACCGTTGAAAGGTCATATGGCGATCAACTAAGAGGTCACTGCAATGAGTGACTTAGCTTACCTCCCTACCTAGGTGACCGATCGTTCGGGCTACCCCAAACGCATGCAGCCAATCGTGTTTGGTTCTTTTGCAGGGGAACTGTTTTGGGTAGGTATAATGCGAGAGTGAATTAACACCTTTATTGGAGACTTGTAACAAGTTAATTTCTTACACATTTCTTAACATCAGGATTCATCGCAATTGTATACAGCCTCTAAAAATAATATGGTTAATTTTTTTAAGTTGGTTACTTCGTGAAACATTTCCGTAACTGAACTATTTTAATTAGTCCGAGGTACACATATTATTTATAACTGCTTTAATAGAACACTGAAGCAGTAAGATGGACGACGACTCGCACAATTAGCCCATGACTGGGCAATTTACTCACTCCAAAGTGTTTCTGAAATTTGGGCGTCAGTGAAGAAAATCAGATTGAGCAGGAGGGTGCCGGTTTTGCAGATGCACACGGCTATTGTAGTAATGCGTAATTATGTCTGTTAATTATAGTAATTTATGTAAAAAAAATATTATTAATAATTGTGTGACGGTTCTACAGTAAATAATTATTCTATGCCTAAAACATTTGAATAAATATCATATGTCATATTTAGAAAAGATAATATAAACCTAACGTTTCGTAGTAAAATTAAATTACACGTGGACATTTTGCAAGGTGTATGTATACACAAATTGAAACTATGTGAATTAAACCCATCCTATGGTAACATAACCAAACTCTATTTATGATTTTACATATTTTAAGGTAATAAATATGCCAAGGAGTCCAAATGTCGAGATTTTATCGACTGACTTTTCGGAAAAAACAGATGTCCAACCAGTATAGGCTATTCACAATAGAGCGAGCACTTTTTGAAGCCCTCGCATTTTGAATAATAGTCAAATATATTTTATTGTAGCCTTAGATGTTAACTTTCAAGTCCGGTGAAATATATACATTGTATTTATTACTTACATGGCGATATTTATTTTTAAAAAAGGTAGAAGAATAAAAATCTGCTTATAGGAAAAAAAATAGGGCTTCAAAAGTGCTCACTTAACCGTGAACAACCTATAACGAGTTTTATACAGTCGGTGGAGGAAGCCATGCGTTTAGATGTGGTCCAAGATGCGATTTTAACTAGTTGTATCATAAGGACATTTGAAATAAGTTGTTTAAGCTCTGCTTGGAATCAAGAAAAACACTAGAGACATAGTAAACTATTACGACTGTCTCTTTTTTATTTTCTCAGTTACTTTGTTTTGTATTCAGGATGTCATATTTACATCCTGTCTTATCGACTCCTTTATTTCAAAGTGGCACTTACAGTATATGTAGCCATTTGTTAAAACTTGAATTCTGTTAGGAATAATTTCTTTTACAGGGATAATTTTCCTCATTATTTTGTATGGAAAATATTTATTATTTGCATCTGCTGTTTATAGCAGGCGTCATTTCCTCAATAGCCTATCAAATTTAATATTCCAAGTGCGTCTCTAAATTCTGAAAATGTTTCGTTTGTGAAAGCATTCTTTTTATTTATGTTAATTTATAACGTTTTGTTTCTGGGTACAAATGTAACAGTATTTAGAATGCCATTATCATGGCAAGTAAAGAAGTCCAAGGATAATTTTAAGGTATGTAGACACTTGGCAGTGTACTATAAAAACAACTTTTTAGTGGCATCATAATTTTTTATTATTAAAAAATAAGAACGCCCGTGCGTAATTTTTTTTATTCGCATTCCTTAGTGCTTTTATACTAGCGTATCGTTTTTATAATTACATCTGTTCAGTTTACAATATTTTATTTTATTTGTATTATTCCAAAGTAAATAAACACCAACTTCCTTCATTATTTTTATGACACGATTAACATGACCTCTGAATTTAAAATGTGGTTATGTTTTTATCACTTTGCTGTTAAAAAATATGTAACGAAATATCGAGTCTTGCTCTGTAATATCGATTAACAGTTTTGCGGGAAAACCGTCGCAATTCACTCCTAAGCATAACGTTTAAACAAAAATTTACGATGACATAATAAGGGTGACGCCCCACGGTAAACGGTAACCTGTCTTATGGATGCTGTCAACAGCGATATTTTTTTGGCGTCATTTCAATTGCAGTGTGACAACAAAGTTAGCTACTTTGTGCTAATCAATCAACTTGATTGATAAAAATAATTCGATATTTTGCGGCATGCAAAGCCCGTGGAGAATAGAATGGCACTGGTGACATTATTTTACGTTAAAATTTGAGTTTTCAAATGCAATTTTTATGGTTAGTTTGCAAAGATGTTTCGATTGATATCCCGCAAGCCAGCAAGGAAATATCTTCAACGGCGACAATTTCTTAGTGTTTGTTCAATCCAGGAAATGTGATTCTGTTTATCCTGCTAATTTTTCATGTCTTCATATCTCAGAGTGCGTTTACTCGTGCGCGAAGCGTGTAATCCCATTGCGCTCACGATTCATCTTTTGGAAACCGCGGTTTTCTTTACTGGTCGTGCTGATGTCATTTCCGACGCGAATTTTCCATCGATTCTCCAGGAAAATGCACGTGCGATTACTCGCCTTGTTACGCTCGTCGCAGTTCGCCCAACCGAACCTAGTATGTGGTTGCATACACGACCTTCTATGGCACGGCACACGCGTCAATGGTTTACAACGCGTCGTTCGTACCTGGAACCTCGTTTTCCTGTACACGTATGTAAAGTGGAAATTGGTGATTTCAGTCAGTAAAATATTATTCGCTGAAAGTGGAACTGTGCTGCGACAGTCTGGAAAAAATAATTGCGAGCCAGTGAATTCTGTTACGGATTTTTGTATTTAATTAAATCTCATATCACAGACGGAGAGAACTGTTAAAAGTAAAAACGATGGAAGGGAGATACACAAGCATTTAAAGGGTAATAAAATATTATAAAATTTAAGAACCAATAAGTTATTTATGGCAACTTTTTAGACCTAATAATGAGAAGGGGGCTTTGAAAAAGGTGACTGCGAGGACAGTGAAAAATAAGGGACGAAGTCAAAGATGGATAATAAGGAAAGGGTACTTACCCAAACACGAACCTCGACCGCCCTCCAACCAGGCTGCGAGGTGACCTCCAACTGCGACGTTCCATTAGTTCGGATTCCTGTCCACACTTCTCGCCTCACGCTTAACGCCGTTCCACCACTTGAAGGTGATTGGTTCGGATGTGTTTCGTGGGTGGAGTTCGGATTCAAATTGCCGGTAGTTCTCTGGCACAATTGGGAAAGTCAGCCAGGCCCACTTTTCGGCCGTATTTCGGCGGAGTGGAAGGTTGTTCGGTATGGCACCTTGTCTGGAACTGCGACTAAGCTGCTATCTCCCGTTTCCTCCCGCGCTTGCATTCCGGCGCTGCTCCATGCTCACCTCGCTTCACCCTCATCGGCTCTCAAGACCTCGCTGTCGAGAGCCGCCCAAACCTTAGTAGCCTACGTTCTTTTTACTGCTGTAGCGTATTAATTAGATCATACCGCACCGCGGTATCAATTACGATCGTAACATCTGCAGACGTGCCCAAATTCTCACCCAAGTGGTGTACGCACTGACGTATAAGTACTTTGAATGAATGGGGCAGCGGTGGCGTAGTGTCCAGGGCGCTCGCCTCCCACCACGGCGATCCGGGCTCGATCCCCGGTTGGTTCACTCCCGGATTTTCGCATGTGGGAATCGTGCTGGACGATGCCGCTAACCGGCGGGTTTTCTCGGGGTACTCCCCGCCCCTGCATTCCAGCGCCGCTCCATTCTAGGGTCTCATTTCTGTCATACCTGGGGATGACGATCACCTAAGGGTCCCAGCTGGTAAGACCGTCACTCGGAGGGTGTTTGTTGCCTTGCCCTGGGTGCTCTCCCCATACGACATTTATTTTTTTGAATGAATACTTTTGATGCACGCAGCTTACGACTTACAAGAAAATGGCCGGCGCTGCCTTTACCATACGAAACAGGAAAGAACTTGTCATGAAAAATAGTAACCATACAGAAGTGTTAAAAAATTTCACAGCATGCGTTCGCAGTAATTGTTGTCTCTCAGTGCACGCGTCATGAAAATATATATTCAGATATATAGGTTTTATTTAACGCAAAACAAAAAAAAATGGGATTTAAGGGATCATTAACTTGAATTATTATAGTAACGTGTTAAGACGAGTGAATGATCGCTTTAATTCGCTGCCAATTTCACCGTAAGTACGCTTATCGGTATCAGTAATACGTTCAAAAACACTCAAGAGCCTGAACCAATGATATAAAGTCAGTGAAATACTATCCACTGAACTACATTGATAATTTACTATTGCATAACTAATTAATTAAATGAACTAGGATCCAGTGGACTAGGGTAGTAGAATTTTAGACATTCAGCGGGAATCACTTATAGTTCAGTGAAATTAGTCATCATAATAATCGGTTATCTGTTAACTGATTACCAGTGGAGCGAATTTCACTGGTTTTCTCACACTTAGCTCCGTTTTCACTATTTCAGGTTTAGGGCAGGAAATGTTTTCCAAAGTGTACTTTCAAAAATCCTGTGTCAGATTTGCCGTTGGTATAATTTGAACGCAACCGTGACAGAAATGACGTAGTTTTTTACATTTCTTGTGACCACGAAATTTTATAGCATGGTTTTTATTTTTATTGGACTTATTATTGCGCTCATTTTCAGACCAGAGCTATTCCAAGTTGGGAGTTGCATAAAATGTATACATAATATACATCCATAAATGACAAATAAATACATTACTTACACCGAATAGGAATTCAGTTCTTCGTGGCTCAACGCGCATTTGCGCACACGCTTACGTATTTGATCTGGTTTCCCGTCACCGACTGCATTTTGAAAATGAAATGGCAACATAAAATCCTCTCCTGAGCCAGAAGGGAAATTTTTCTCACCTGAAGAAATAATCCACTAAATGCCAGGATCACCCATTTCATTGTTTCTGTTTTCAAAAATTTGCGACCGGAAGTGCAAGTAATAGTCTCATAAGTGTTCAAGCTGTTTGGAAATGTTTTATTTTATTTTTGGGTGAAAGGGCGTGGTAATGCTTCTACCTGAGTAATTTGAGATATACTGCTGGCATACGGGTCACTAATTATTTTCAATACACTGTAAATATAATTTTGTAATTCAGAAAGAGCACTGGATAGTCTTCGTATATCCGCCAGTGTATTTGTGTACACAAATCTAATTTTATTTATTCGCCAGTTCATCGTACACTAAGAAGGTCCCCTACTATGCAAAATTACTCAAATGTATTGCATATGGGCACGATTTTGTAGAAGATGTATATTTATTTTTAGAGTAAAATATTTTTGGTTGGCCTCTTTTATAAATTTACCACAGTTCTTCTGCTCCGAAGTAAAATATTTTATATTAAAGTAATGACCAGGGAATAAGTAGTTACACAATCCTTAAAATTAAAGCGCCAAGACAATGCAAATTACGTCACCTATATCGTTATGGACAATAGTGCGAAATTTTGGTGAAATTACCTTCTGTTTAATCATATTCCGTGACAGCAAAGTTTCAAGATAGTGCAGACATGCACATAAGTTCAGAAAGAAGGTATAAAAATATTTATTTATAACTATCGTAGTTTGTACTAGATAATAAAAAGTGAATTGATAGATTTCTCCTTCTCCGAAAATTGCAGACCACGATTCTATGCAGCTATTAAAAATAATTTCCATTCAAAATAGGATTTTTAATTTTAACTGGTTCTTCTGAACAACCATTAGAAAACTTTGAACATTCTGCTTTTCGTTATCATGCGAACTATTGTTTAAAAGAATTGCATGCATGTACATTTTATTTTTGAATTGCGTATGCAGTGTTACGCTAATTTGTAACTGCGGTAACGCCTGCTGGTTAAGATAGCGTCCGTCTGAAGTAAAATAATGCTATATCAGTCCCTGCAGTCATGAACAAAAAGTACCAATCTCGCCCTGGGATGGAAAACTTCTTGAGCTCGCATTATCACACCCAAACTCGTCAATATACTTACAAAGCTGTTCCACATTTTCCGCCAACGCTCCCGCCTCGCGCATTCCATAAATATTTACATAGCGCCCTCCGGGGAAATGTTTTTTTCACCCCCCACCCCCCCTCACATCGGCACTAAGTTGGCAAGCCTGGGCGCGCCGATTCGTGCAGATAGAGCGGACGGCCAGAAGAACTTCGGGAGGGACCCGGAGAAGAATTGATGGTG
>NQII01000662.1:226639-259243 GCA_002778355.1 Clitarchus hookeri
GGGGGGGGGGGGTTGGTTAGAGGAGTAGGAAGAGGACACAAGCCTGGAAGAAAGGGCGAAAAGCCCATCCCACGAAGTCATCAACGACATTCCGCCATTTTTATGTGCGAGTGCGCAGCAGGCGTTTTGAAAACTGGGAGGGTGTGTGAGTGGAGAGGAAAAGGGTTTCCCCTTCCCCTTTTTACTTTCCCTGTACATTCTTCTAGACTCCTCTTCCACGAGGAACTTTTCTTCTCCAGCAGGAAAACTCTTGGATTAAGGAACGGTAATGGCTTCACGAGGGAGAAGGGGGGGTAATTTATAGTGAACCTATTTATTTATAAGAGCACTATTTTTTTGGAGGCGAAAGTGCCGATTAGCGAATCCTTTTATCCTCTCTCGATGCTTTCCCGCGTCCATAAAGCGAGTTTTGAAATATGGCGATAGGAGGACATTTTTNATCCTTTTATCCTCTCTCGATGCTTTCCCGCGTCCATAAAGCGAGTTTTGAAATATGGCGATAGGAGGACATTTTTTCCTCTGTATTTTGGCAACATGTGCATAAAAAGCATTGCCTTCCAGCAAGGAAATCTTCGCCGAGCAGGAATAACCAATATGCGCAGAGAATATTTTCATGTAAATTCTGGCAAAGGCATTATTAGTCTAGATATTGACTGCAAATGTGAAACTACTTCATATTTCGCTTCGACACAAAATTAGTTTGCCGTTTGTAAAAATAAAAAAATACAGTTGAGGCATTAAGCCTTCTCGTACGCTAACCACTTATGTACTACCATATTGTAAAAAAAGGTAATAGATTGTTAACAACAATAATTGCTTATAAGAAACAACAGAATAAATATTTTATGATAATATTGTTGTGTTTAATAAGTAGCAGATTATATTAAAGAAAATAACTGCAGTTCTGATTATAAATATGTAGGAATACTAGAAAATATCTACGAAAGTAATCGATTCTTTAGAACATAGTCATACCTGATCTTTATGTACCTACTAAATGAAACAAGAATAAATTGAAAACCAGGCAGTTTAGACTTCCCAATATTACACCCTGCCTAAATACTAATATACTTATATTCAAGACTGGTAAAAGTGTGTACATTAGGTATGAATAATGAACTAAGTGCAGATTCAGATGCTAGTTTTGTACACGTGGTAAGAGGATGTCGTTGAAAATAACCGCTCCTAAGTATTTGGACAATTCTACCAGTTGCACCAGCAGCTCTCCTTCGCATCGCGTTATTTTCACCAAGTGCCTTCCGTCGTTTATCCAGGCTCTTGGACGTTTTCCTTCGCTTTGTCTCTGAAGATCCTGGAGAGTTCTCATGGCCTTCGGACTTATGGAGGCTGCAGGGACGGGGTGCTTACTAGCGGAAACCCACGCCGATCCAAATTGTAAGCATGTTCGCCGACGCTATTGAATTAAATTATCTTTCCTTACGCCCCTTTCCGTCCATTAAATGTCAGCAAAAATGGGCGCCATTTGTTTTCAACTTCGCGTTATGGGTGTGCTTCCCTCGTCTTGTCCTGTCTCGGGTCTTAGATTTCACATTGTTTTCATTAATTTCTATCATAAAAAATACGCTGTATTTGTACACTTTTTAAATAATTTATGCGCTCAGCATCNATCCTTTTATCCTCTCTCGATGCTTTCCCGCGTCCATAAAGCGAGTTTTGAAATATGGCGATAGGAGGACATTTTCTGCTCTGTATTTTGGCAACATGTGCATAAAAAGGATTGCTTTCCAGCAAGGAATTCTTCGCCGAGCAGGAATAACCAATATGCGCAGAGAATATTTTCATGTAAATTCTGGCAAAGGCATTATTAGTCTAGATATTGACTGCAAATGTGAAACTACTTCATATTTCGCTTCGACACAAAATTAGTTTGCCGTTTGTAAAAACAAAAAAATACAGTTGAGGCATTAAGCCTTCGCGTACGCTAACCACTTATGTACTACCATATTGTAAAAGGTAATAGATTGTTAACAACAATAATTGCTTATAATAAACAACAGAATAAATATTTTATGATAATATTGTTGTGTTTAATAAGTAGCAGATTATACTTAAGAAAATAACTGCAGTTCTGATTATAAATATGTAGGATAGGAAAGTAATCGATTCTTTAGAACATAGTCATACCTGATCTTTATGTACCTACTAAATGAAACGAGAATAAATTCAAAACCAGGCAGTTTAGACTTCCCAATATTATACCTTGCCTAAATACTAATATACTTATATTCAAGACTGGTAAAAGTGTGTACATTAGGTATAAATAATGAACTAATGCAGATTCAGATGCTAGTTTTGTACACGTGGTAAGAGCATGTCGTTGAAAATAACCGCTCCTAAGTATTTGGACAATTCTACCAGTTGCACCAGCAGCTCTCCTTCGCATCGCGTTATTTTCACCAAGTGCCTTCCGTCGTTTATCCAGGGTCTTGGGACGTTTTCCTTCGCTTTGTCTCTGTGAAGATCCTGGAGAGTTCTCATGGCCTTCGGACTTATGGAGGCTGCAGGAACGGGGTGCTTACTAGCGGAAACCCACGCCGATCCAAATTGTAAGCATGTTCGCCGACGCTATTGAATTAAATTATCTTTCCTTACGCCCCCTTTCCTTCCATTAAATGTCAGCAAAAATGGGCCCCATTTGTTTTCCACTTAGCGTAATAGCTAGAGACCTAAAAAATTCGCGAGTTCAATGACCTGTAGGCTATACTCTATTTTCGTATGCAAAATCATGCAGATATCACTGTTCATTGGTTGCTTGTTGTATTAGCGGAAGACGGTGATTCGGTCTGCATTTTACTGTGCATTTATTATAGGCTCAGAGTTGTCCAGGAGGTGTAATTTAACGGGTAGACCAATAGCATTAGCAGTACAAACGTACGGGGTTTTGAATTCTAGCTTGTCCTGAAATGAAAACGCGAATTTTTCAGGTCTCTAGTTATGAGCGTGCTTCCCGCGTCTTCTCCTGTCTCGGGTCTTAGATTTCAGATTGTTTTCATTAATTTCTATCATAAAAAATACGCTGTATTTGTACACTTTTTAAATAATTTATGCGCTCAGCATCNATTGTTTTCATTAATTTCTATCATAAAAAATACGCTGTATTTGTACACTTTTTAAATAATTTATGCGCTCAGCATCGTTTGTATATTTTCAGAAAAGACAGGTATCGATATTGGTTTCTGAAAATAATAATCCACTACGTAACTATGCATATTGAATTTATATTAGTCTTATTCGATTTACCATCAAAATACAATTATAGTAATGATTTCGTGTTATGTCATTAATGTGTAGTTTTTCGCAAACTTATAGGTATAAAAATTCCAACGCAGGATTTTAAAAATAGTGCAGGGGAAATTCAGCACAACTACACTCGTGTACATACGTTAAGGACGAAGAGGAGAAATTAACAACTGCGGAACGAACATGCAGGATCGATCGAAGGACCAACCAGGAGATGACCTAGTGTCCGGTATGGTAGGGCATGCACACATGCGAAGCATCGAGTACCGTAGGCGTTTGCGAATGTATACGCCGAACATTGCAGTGGAAGCTATTCCACGGTGTACATAGGGCAGGATGAGGTCGAGTTGCTGTCTGATGTCTGATATGGCCAACAGACAGTCCGGTAGACAACATCTGGACGACTTTATCCGAGGTCGAATCAAAATAAGTTGGCAAATTTTTTCCAAGTTTGGCTGAGGAGTTCGGGATCGCACGCAGCATTGTGTCACACGAGCTTCGACGACTTTTCGAAGAGGAAAAACTGTACGAAGGTTTAGTAGTGGTTGTTCACGGCAACAGAGGACCGGCGTTTTGTCTCATAGGGGCGGAGAGATAAACTGTAGGCTGCAGGTTAAATCGTGCGACGGTGCTGGGACACCGTACATCCAGTATTGATATCAGCGCAGAGAAATTGTACGTCTTAACACGAGGTATAGATCGACGAGGGAACGGAGGCTTACCTTGTTGGTGACCCGTTAGACGTAAGTCGTCGTGGACGATGGTACCGATGCGGCTGCGTAGCTTGTCAGGCGAGCGAAGACTGTCGGCGTGGAGGCTTGAAGCTGCCCCCACCCCTCAGCCCTCTGATGCCACCATCCTTTCAACATGTATATATGGTGTCTAGCAACCGTCTGACGCTACCTTCAACGTCATCAAGATTTGAATGTTACTGGACACTAACCACAACGAAACATTCTGGGATGTTCCTCAATAGCCTGGTAAATGTATTTCCCGACTAGAAAAGGTGTTTTCTTTCGTCTTGGGAGAGAGAATGGACAAGGACCTCACGATGAGAACATTATAACTTGGCAGAAGGCATATCCTGCCAAGTTTGATGAGGGCATTTTATAGGGCATGTATAGGAAACAATTTTAAGATACGTTATTTTATTATATTCTGTAATTTTGCAATATTGCAGTATTTGGGCAAAGTATGGGTTGTCATGGGAGCACATTATTTAATATGTCTCCATGTAATTTTCATTACAAACATTATAACTGTAACGTATTTTAAAGCCTGTTTGGCAATTGGCAATTATAATGCTTGTATTTTCTTTATGGGCAGTTTATGAGAAAAAAGAAAGAAAAAAAAAGCCAGGAGATAAAGGAAAAGACAACCAACAGTTTGTTGAATCATTTGTCAACATTTTGGGTATTAATTATCTTGTATTGCAATTCAAATCAGGGGATGGTTGAACTGCCGCAATTTAATGCGATTGCGTTATGTGTTTGTACTCTGCTATTTAAACTCTGCTGCTTGAAGGTTTTTGGTAAGACTCGTATTGCTGAAACGAGTGGAATGGAAGGAAGGGGTGTTGAAGGTCACCATCGTGGAGTGGTGGGGTTTCCTGCGGGTGCTTCCTTTACGTGACAATCGCAAGACACATGCGACGTACTGGCCGCACGATAAAGGTTGTTCACGGTAAAGTGAGCACTTTCGAAATCAACCTTTGAAAAATGTCACTGCCCCTACCTGCACACATATTTTAACGGGTACAAAGCCTGGCATGCGCCCAGTAAAGTTGGCAGCAAATGGCATTTTGTGTAAGAATTAGTAAATTTGTAAATATTTGCTTTCGTGATAATTTCAGAGTTCCCCTTGACGAGGCACGAATCAAATGATCAGGCTAACGGCAACGTTAATTTTACATTTGGTGGAAGAATACACAGTATGCATAAAAGTAGATCTTAATCAAGGTCTTAAGAAAATGCTCAGTTTACCGTGAATAGTCTGTATAACGTTTTNTGGCTTGAGGGCGCACTCTTCTTGGACCTTGATTTTACACTGAGCAAAAAGAGAATATCCTTGAAAACAAGTACGCCTACATTGTTAATGATGCAGTATTAATATACACTTCGCATAGTAGCAGAAAATAAAAAAAAAGTTTTAGTTACCATATTTATTAAGTATCTACTGACATCTGTATGTAGAAATAAAACTTAGAGCTTACTGGCAAGCATGTGGTTTGAATGTCATGCACATTGCTGCCTCCTTAATGGTTTTCCAGGTCTGCCACTGATCATAAGTATTGCAACGCATGCACGACCATAAACGAATAAAACATCCACTTCATCAAAACAAATATGCAGTCGGTCCTTGGTACCAACCACAAACGAAGAGAGCCACAAACTAAACAATAAAACGTGGGACAAAATAAAAATAANTGGTACCAACCACAAACGAAGAGAGCCACAAACTAAACAATAAAACGTGGGACAAAATAAAAATAATTATTATTATTACTGAAGGACTCCGCAACAAGAACAACAAATAGCAATGGAAGCGATATTCATAAAATTAATCATGCTGGTTGATTGTACAAGGCACAAAATAAAGAAAGAGAAATATTTTATACGAGACATACTTGTATAATCAATAAGATGATATAGGAGGACAGAGGGAAACTAATTTAGTAATAAGAAATTGAAATATGGTATTTGTGGTTGTTACCATTTTATTTTATATTNTTATAAGGTGGCTTGAGGGCGCACTCTTCTTGGACCTTGATTTTACACTGAGCAAAAAGGGAATATCCTTGAAAACAAGTACGCCTACATTGTTAATGATTCAGTATTAATATACACTTCGCATAGTAGCAGAAAAAAAAAAAGTTTTAGTTAGCATATTTATTAAGTATCTACTGACATCTTTATGTAGAAATAAAACTTAGAGCTTACTAGCAAGCATGTGGTTTGAATGTCATGCACATTGCTGCCTCCTTAATGGTTTTCCAGGTCTGCCACTGATCATAAGTATTGCAGCACATGCACGACCATAAACGAATAAAACATCCACTTCATCAAAACAAACATGCAGTCGGTCCTTGGTACCAACCACAAACGAAGAAAGCCACAAACTAAACAATAAAACGTGGGACAAAATAAAAATTATTATTATTATTACTGAAGGACTCCGCAACAAGAACAACAAATAGCAATGGAAGCGATATTCATAAAATTAATCATGCTGGGTGATAGTACATGGCAAAAAATAAAGGAACAGAAATATTTTATACAAGACATACTTGTATAATCAATAAGGTATATAAGGACAGAGGGAAACTAATTTAGTAATAAGAAATTGAAATATGGTATTTGTGGTTGTTACCATTTTATTTTATATTNAGGACAGAGGGAAACTAATTTAGTAATAAGAAATTGAAATATGGTATTTGTGGTTGTTACCATTTTATTTTATATTTATTAATTACCGAAGTTCATTGCAAATAGAAACAAGTAAATACTCCCGTAATAATAGGAGACAAACGTCGCGAAGACAACAAAATAATTACATAACTGCAATAATTTATCTAGCCCAAATATTCTTAAAAGTTGCAAACTGGATTAAAAACATATAGTATCCAGAAATAAAATTATTTAAGTTAACCATTAAACCTCAAAATATTTTAAATAAAACAGTTAAATACTCCTAGGATGCATCCCTAACATCTAGAAATTAATATTAAAACAAATAATGTAATCTCTTCAAGTTACATCACGAAGATACGTTTTTAAGTTTCATATAATCCTCACGAATCACAATTTAAATCATGATTTCCAAATTCACATTAAAAGTTCCTTCTAATTAAACAATAATAAATACTGATACTTAGTAACGAAGTGTCAAAACGTCCGTTGTGACTTATCTGAATGCAGGCATCGTCCACAGGAACGGGCAAGAAGGGATTTATAAACGAATCTTTTATAGTGGTCACCCCAGCAGGGAAGGGGCAGGCATAGCATAAAGAAACTACTTGTGCCGGAAAATGGAGAGCTATAGCGCATAACATGCAGAAGAGGTTAAGCTGACACGTGCAGGAATGTGCAGAAAAGATTAGCAGCAACGTGCAGAACGCGAACCCTCACTAATACAAAAAATAATTTCCAACGAAATTAATTAGTGAGTGAAAGATCACTGGTGCACGAGAAGAAGCGAACTGTAAAATTAAAATTGTACTCACCAGAGAGGGGAAACAGAAAATATCCATATGCTACACCTTAAACAGCTTTTTTTTTTTTTTTTCATATAAAGTAACACATCAACCAACTACGTCCTGGCGACTACATTCTACGTGATGGGGGTAGTGAGAATAAAACACTAATGTCTAGAGACCTGAAGAATTCGCGGATTCATTTTAGGACAGGTAAGAATTGAAAACACATGCGTTTATATAATTTATATCCATTGGCCCACGCCGTATTTGACACCTAAAGAATGCTGGTCCAATCGTCGCCTTCCACTGTGACAGCAAGTAACCAATGTGCAGTTGATGTCGGCATATTTGTACATAAGACTGTAGAGTCTAGCCTGTAGGTCATTGAACTCGCGATTTTTTTCCGGTCTGTACTAATGGCATTTAAGGGCCAAACAACGCCTTCACGGCCGCCACATAACGCTCGCACGTCATGATGGCAGCACACCAAGGACAAAAGTGTTCTAAATATGCTACGTGAAATACGCAGAAGTAAGTACGAAACCAATACAATCAAAAGGTTACACAGTCACCAATAGATGTCGTGGGCTGTCCATAAGAGGTGAATTGTGCTTAAGTGCACAGCGTTCGCGGCGAATATCACGTGAACAGAGACCATTTTTTTTTANTCCATAAGAGGTGAATTGTGCTTAAGTGCACAGCGTTCGCGGCGAATATCACGTGAACAGAGACCATTTTTTTTTATGAGAAAACGCTTGCGAAGCGGCAGGGATACGCCGAGAAAATTTACCCGAACTGCATCGGAAGGAAAGTGAGTGGAAGTGGTAGCTTCAGACGGCGACTGAATGAATTCGCAACACAGAATTGCACATCCGGTTGATAAATAAACAATCTCTCATGAAACATGGGTCTGCAGGCGAGACNTCCACAAGAGGTGAATTGTGCTTAAGTGCACAGCGTTCGCGGCGAATATCACGTGAACAGAGACCATTTTTTTTTTATGAGAAAACGCTTGCGAAGCGGCAGGGATACGCCGAGAAAATTTACCCGAACTGCATCGGAAGGAAAGTGAGTGGAAGTGGTAGCTTCAGACGGCGACTGAAAGAATTCGCAACACAGAATTGCACATCCGGTTGATAAATAAACAATCTCTCATGAAACATGGGTCTGCAGGCGAGACGGGTTTTAAAACGCAGCTTTCAAAGTACATGATTAAATACCTGAAATAGTTANCGGGTTTTAAAACGCAGCTTTCAAAGTACATGATTAAATACCTGAAATAGTTAAATAATAACCTTGCATATGCTTTGTGAAATGAATAAATAAAATATTTACCAGGAAGAGTTATATCATAACACCGCACAAATAGACATTATTAAGTAAATCGTAGTTTCTCAAACGGATACTAAAAGCATAAATAATCGCATTAATAAATACTAAATGTAATAAAACAATGAAATATTACTCCTAATCGTTTTTACTAAATTAAAATAATGAAATGAGGTTTCAAAATTATTAAAAATAGTACTCTAGTAGCGAAACAACAGTAAAATAGTCGTGACGTATTTCAAAACGGCACAGTATGACGTTAAAATTTGGGGCTAATGAAATTGGTTCCCTTCTGGTTAATACGCATTGAAGCAGGAACTGACGTAAGATTAAAATTTCTTGTGTTTCTAACAATTTCAGGGTTACTAAGTCGAATAATGAATACTAATCATTACGTTCACGGGAATTTTGAATTTTACGTTTGTTTGGTTTTGGCGTCACAGTATTACAGAAAAGAATGAAATTCAATAGTATTTCTCGATTCTTGACGCACTGTTTTGAAATATTTTTTCGTTACGATAACAACTGTGTCAGCGTTTATCATTGTATAAAACCTGCACATGTATTTGAAATAGGGTTGTTTCTTAACGCTGCCTTGTTTAAAATGCTAAACCAAGGATTATTCCCAAACAACTGCATGTGTGGCTTTGTTATACCCTTTTGATTTTTTTTGTTTTGAACGGTTACGCATGAAAGGATTAGGCCTTACACAGAATTAACTGTCTTATGCCTGTACTAAACTTTGATTGTGTTTATGTTCCACTAAGTGCGTATCTAAAGTCATGTAGTGAAGCAGAGTGGAGCCATGATGATGCAAAACTTATCACTAGAGACCTGAAAAATTCGTGAGTTCAATGACCTGTAGGCTATTCTCTATTTTCGTATGCAAAATCATGCAGATATCACTGTTCATTGGTTGCTTGTTGTATTAGCGGAAGACGGTGATTCAGTCTGCATTTTACTGTGTAATTATTATAGTCTCAGAGTTGTCCAGGAGGTGTAATTTAACGGGTAGACCAATAGCATTAGCAATACAAACGTACGGGGTTTTGAATTTTAGCTTGTCCCGAAATGCAAACGCCACTTTTTCAGGTCTCTAGTTATCACACATCGAGTATTAACTACTTTGAATCTCATTTAGGTTACATGCGATATGCTTAGGCCTAAGTTATGTAGGTATAATCTTTGGAATGTCAATAAACTTTAATTTTTAATAATAAGGACCCGCCGCAAGATATTACTAGTCGAACGTCTCCCCCTTCCGGTGTCCTCGGTTTGATCTTTGAAAGGCAATTCCTACGTGAGCAATGTGGTGCATGTTTCTGGGGTTTTCATGGAATTCCTCATATTTCAGTCTTCGCTTCGCCGATGTCGCATTATCATCATATCTCAAGCTTTCTTCAGTGTGGGTGCTTGGAATTCCTGTTAATTCAGGTTGAATAATTAAAATATGTACATGAATCGTAAGTTCTGAAGTCACAAACATGAGTTTGATCTAGTCCAAATAATATTTATCAGTGTTCTGCTCAGGAAATGTGGGATTGTTGACTAAATCATCCCCTCCCCTTCTCAACTTGGAGACTGCTGACGAGCCTTATTTATATCACTGCTAGTTCGTTAGTGTTCGTCATCAGTGAGGGAACAGCTATCGTAGTAACCCATAAATATTTCTACATGTCAGTGACACGATAAGAATCAGAACACTCAGCAGTGATACGCTGTAGAACAGAAAATGGAAACTATCAGACATAAATATCGTTTTTAAAATACCGTGATTGTCATGATTGTGGGTATCTTAAGCGAACACGTGTCTTCTATCACCCACCAATGTGTCACACGACCTTCGTGAACTTCTGACTTATCATTCTATTAGCCTCGCACAGGTCACTAAGAGCAGTTCGAAAAAAAATTACTACCAGTGACAATCGATAGTCGTTCCCAGTATCGGTACTGTAGTCTAAGTTACTGAAATGACTTACCAGAGGAATATGCGAGTATCGGGAAGGGGACATTTAGTTTCAAGGTAATTTTTTATGGGGAAAGCACAACCATCCAAAAGATTTATAATTCGTCAGTGCATACAATGTTCGGAGACTACTTCCCTACGCGAAAGCCGCTGAACAGGCTTGCAGTGTTTCAGTCGTAACGCTGAACTTTGCAAATTGTAACCGCAAGAGCGAGAATTCATTACATTCTAAACTTGAAACAGTGAGAATTGAGACAAATCAGTGAAAACAGTGAGAATTGAGCAACTGATTATCAGTGTCAGATAACTAGTTAATATAGTGGTCGAATTTCACTGATTTATTTGTGATTTACCTCTGAATGTAAAGGATCCACTGCTATAAATCACTTCTTTCCAGTTAATATGCTTGATTCGCCGGTCAGCAGTAGCTTATCAACTGACTTTCAGTGAGTGTTATTTCACTGAGTGATATCACTGATTTGAACTTAGTGTACACGCGATGTAATCTCGCATAATAAACTACAGACTTATAGTTGTGCTCTTCTCCTATCTCTCAAGGAAATTACGCAGGCAGGCCCTAAATATTCTACTTTTTTTTTTTTTCATTTTAAGGATTTTGTTTACTTTTTGACGTTGTATTCCTATAGCATGTATTTACTAAGATACGCGTATACGCGCAAACAACGATTTCACAGAAAATATTTCAAAATGCATAGTTCTATTAGTCGCGTTGTGGCATTACTGAAATACGGTTTGTTTGATGAAACTATTAATCGTGTAACCAGTATGTTTACCTACATAAAGAAAACCTACCCTGACGAGGACCTAATAGTACTTTCAAGCCACCGCACATACTGTAAATAATATTCCAGGGCCCTCCGGCACACTATCCAGAAACGAGTGAAACTATGAATTGTCCTTCAATTTTTAACAATCGGATCACCTCTTAAAGTTCTATAGTTACACGCAACACGACGTTAACACTGACTGAACGCCAATTCAGAGACTTGCGCGTAGAGGCGACGGCGCACTTGAGGCGCATGTGCGTGTAGCTCTTACGTCTCCCGTACCTCTGAGCACTGAACCTCAAAATGTCAAAGTAGCTGCAGGTAAGCGACCACCTTAAAACTTTGCTCACCGTATTTTATTTAACACGGTTGTCTTTAGAAGGCGTGATCGCTGAGGCTCCGTGCTCACGAGGCAAAGTCGCCTGGTCGGCGATATTTCATGCCAAACTCTTCGTGACGGACACAAATTTCTGAACACCTGATCGAGCAACCTAGTGCCCCGGTGGTTCTGAACTCGCCACAATCGGGACTCTCCCACGCCTCCTGCGTACAACCGCGCGGTATGAAAGCCCAGACTTCTTTACGTCCCCACGCACGTGCCTTCTTAACGGATGACCCGTCCGTGAAGCGAGCCCAGACTTCGTCGGGTTCGAAGAGGAAGAAGGTCTTCTCGCGCGATCAGACTCCAGGGGTCGTAAGTGCGCGGGTGGTTGGGGGTGGTGTGAGGGTGCTGCGCATTTTCGACGACAGCCCACTTGAGACCACACCGCCATCTCTTGCCCTCCCCCCACCCCCCTCTATCATCATTGACATGTGGCCCCCGCTGGATCTGACAGCCCCGGGAGTAGAGGTGCTCGTGAGCTCCGTTGGCGACGCGCCAGCCTGTAAATGGTACCCTCTCCATCCCCCCTTCCACTACTTCCTCATTCTCCCCGCTTCCACCACGCCCCAGCCCCCCTACATATCCAACGCCTATCACGGTTTTTACTGCTTCCGGTCCAGTAATCAGCTAGACGGAGACGGAAGTAGCGTTCTGAGGCTCAGGAACCTCCGTGGATGAGAAGAAATTTTTCGACATCCACATTCGCCACATACACCGCTGCGGCATCAGGGACCGATCCTATGAGGGGGTATTTGGTGGTTGTAACACCCTGCCGTTTTGACCGCAAGTTCGTCAACAATTGAGCCTTTAATTGCGATAAAATATGTAATTGCTTTAACCTACGATGCATTTTATTATATTGTGGAGTTAATTTCCTGTTAGTATTTGTNTACGATGCATTTTATTATATTGTGGAGTTAATTTCCTGTTAGTATTTGTCCTAATTGACATGTGTAGAGACCTGAAGAATTCGCGGATTAATTTTGGGACAACCTAGAATTCAAAACACGCGCATTTATATAACTTCAGCCATTGGTCCACGCGGTGTTTGACTACCTCCTGGAGAACGCTGGCTCAATCTTCGCCTTCCTATGTGACAGCTGACAACCAATGTGCAGTTGATATCGGCATATATGTACAGAAGACTATGGAGTCTAGTCTGCAGGTCATTGAACTCGCGAATTTTTCAGGTCTCTAGACATGTGTGTCTGCACGGCCTACTGTCTGGTGTAACTCTTTTTCCTCCTCTTCCATCAGCGTTTCCATCCCCGTCGCCACTTTTATTGCTTGAGAACTTTCTAGCTATGCCACCGGGTGGCTTCCATAATATTTTTTTGCACAAGTTACTCATTATTGGGCCTAGCCTAATTAAACACAAAACACGTTTGTGTCATTCTACGTTTCTCGGAGTCAATAAGGAAGGAAAACCAACAAATTAAGGACACCTGATTTTCGCGTTACGATTTCCTCGCAGGTGAGACTTCAATATATTAATACACGTCTGCCGCTTTCCGTTGAATACTAGCCGCGTGCACTTTTTTAGAAGACATGCCGATACTTTGACGGAGCCAGTCAAACGATCATGAACGTCAACGTTGCAGTCAGGCAGCTAACACGCGTGAAAATTAAAATCATTCAGTCGCGAAAATGAATTTGATCTTAAGTGTTTTGAAATATAATTATTATCCCTGGCCGATAAATATCAATCTGACAAACGACCGCATTAGCGACCGTGCTTCATCTACGGTCAAAGCTAATCGTGAAAGGCGACCGACGAAGAAGGGGACAAGTTGATTTCTTAATAAACTATCTTAAATTTAAACCTAAAAACAGCACATACTTCCAAAGTTTGCCCTGGATGAAACCAGAACGTCGTGTTCCGGAGGTCACTTTAATAGGCCATAAATGTGTGGTTGAGTTTCTGTGCGGATTGTTAACTCCGTGCTTCTGTGGTTTTTCGAACGGTGGGAGAAATTATTCTAAAGAAGTATGAGCAAATAATCATTACAAAAAATTGTGTTGAAAAAAATTCCTGCAGGAGGAATTGAGAATTTTCTTTCAGTTTGCATCCATCTATANTTTGAATATTAATTTCTTCAATGATATACACTGAAGAGCCAAAAAAAATTGGTACACTGGCCTAATATCGTGTAGGGCCCCCGCGAGCACGCAGAAGTGCCGCAAAAGGACGTGGCATGAACTCGACTAATGTCTGAAGGTATGTAGGAGGCAATTCACACCACGAATCCTACAAGACATTCCACAAATGAGAAAGGGTTGCACGTCTGTCCCATTTAATGATTCTCGTCAGTCGCCGTTTGTCCCGTTTTTTCACGATTTTTTTCCGGCCGCTGCGATGACGAAGGTGTGATGTTTTACCGGATTCCCGATATTCACGGTACACTCGTGAAATGGTCATACGTGAACATCCAAATGTTATCGCTACCTCGGATGTGTTATGACCCATCTCTCGTTCGCCGACTATAACACCACGTTCAAACTCACTTAAATCTTGATAACCTGCCATTGTAGCAGCAGTAATCGATGTAACTGCCGACCGCATCGCGTTGCTCTGATTGGTTCCATACCTCTGTTATTTGCATACGCACGCCTATACCAGTTTTTTTTTTTTTTTGCTTTTCAGTTTATATAATGGTAACCAGGGTCTATTTGGATGCACATAAAATATCGAAAGCGAAAATGTGTCATATTGTTACCGGGGATTTGTGCTGCCTCGTCCGACTGTTATATCCAACATTGGTTTTCTAGTAAGCAGTATTCAGCTCAAAGTTAATCAGTAACGAGGCTTTGTGGTATGACTGAAATTTTAAGAAAACTTCTTGCTACAAGAGACCACTTACTTAATAGGTCGTTTTTAATACGAGAAAAACTACGTGAGTGTATACTGATTGATAGACTGTAAATACGCCCCTTTGATATTTGCCGGTACCCCCCGATAGCTTTCCCGCCCAGCGATTAATTTAACTCCATGCAGTTAACGTCGGATGTCGGTTAAAAGTGCCTGGAAAAAGACCACGATCAGCGCGGTAATGTTCTTAACACCCTACACCTCTGGTCGTGAAATGTGTCGTGTAAGGAGCTCAAGTTACCACTTAACGCCAGCAGGAGTCGTGAATCGTGTGTCGCTTGGCAGCTCGACTGTGAATTAACGTTTACGACGCCGCTCGGGACTTGAAACGTTTAGTACATTCTGTTACGCATGGGTAAACCGTCTTTGAAGCGGCACGTATCGTCCCACTCACAGATCCGTACTCTTCACGGGAGCTTGAAGCAGATTTTCTGACATTATATACGCACGGACAGCGGTAAATCAAGTGTAAAATTATTTAAGGTTTGTGACTTTTGTAATTACAAAGGAACATAAATAATTACCTGGAATATCTAGTGACTAGTCAATAAAAATTGTTTTTCTGTTATTTCGTTTTTATGTAAAAAAAAAAGAGATTATGTACAGCTACTATATTTTACCTTTATCCTGTTAAATATATTTTAAAATATTGTAAAAATGTTTTAAAAAAATATTTTTTGTGGTTTTTGTGCACGCAGTTTTCTAGTGGGAAAGGAGGAAAGTACAAAGTGGCATCTGTACTCGAGTCCATTGGCTTACATCGCGTGGTGTGATAATCTTATATAGTCTATTCGTAGTATCTACACACTTTCTGAATCAAACTTTTGAAAAATCACCCCATTTAAGCCGTGTTTGGTTGTTCCCTCAAAATGTCTTGTATCACAAGTGTTTTATACTTCTGTTAACATAAACGTATGCTATCTTTTGGTTAAACTGAACGTTAACTTACATTTTATATACAAGTTTTAATATTTAATTTATAATGACTGTGAATAAAAACAGACAGAAAATATGTGTGTTGGTAATGACTATTAAGGAATAGTTCTCATGCAAAATGTTTTTAGACTGACTGCGCACGAATGCTGTGCGTTAACCCTTTGGTGTAATTTTCTTCGTTTAGTGAAAATTTGTTTACATAAGGTGGTGGAATAGTCTGACAAAGCTTCGGCAGGGCTTAAGAAAAATTGGAAATAACCACGATTGGACAATGGATACATAATTTGCGAGAAATTAATTTTCCCGTGAATGCTTGTCTTGGGCAGACCCGCCGTGATGCTGCGTTATAAACAGACGTGACCTTGAAGTGTTAAAAAAATTTCATGTGGGATTGCGCTTAATGGAACTTTTTTTAAAAGTCCTGCTTAAGACGACCTTTCGCGCACATTTCGTATCCTTTCGCCATATTAAGTTTTATTCTGCTCAGATTAGTAACAACACGATATTTCTTACGGAAGAGTTTGGCATAGGAAAAATTTCCACCGCTAGATAGATGCGCAGTGTTCCAAAAAGATAACGTTTGATTACAATTAATCTACGTGGATAATAAAAGGGAAAGATTATACTTGGTTTCGAAGTTATTTTATATTTGACTTACGATTATTAAAATTATGCCGTTTTTACCGTAGAAAATAGAGACAATCTGGTACATTGCCGACACTAGCGCTTACCTAGTGGCGAAAATTTCTGGTTGCCAAACTTTTAACATTGATCTCCTCAACCTGTAGTAAAAGTAACTTTTGTCATACTATAAAATTAATCTTTGTATGGACTCGATTATTTGATTCAAGCGCCGATCATCTCTTTGACTACGAAACTTATTTAGGAACTGATATTTTTTAGCCTATACGCTGAATCCTACTCTCGTGTACACAAAACGCAGAGTAAAATAAAGTCAGTGTCCACAAATTTAAACATCGATATTTTAATACAATGTTGGGACATCGAACTAATTTTACTGCATTGCTGCCAACTGTACTGAGAGTATATCAGTAAGTCTGTTAAAATATGTGCAGTTAGAAGCAGGAATTTCACGAAGGTTTAATTCTTTAACTGCTCAGTTAGGGGCACTCCTTAGTTGTCATAAGGGTCTCGTTGTATGCAGCTGTGTCTATTATAATTTTAAAAGCTACAGTACTTTTGAATGCCAATTTTCTTTCATGACAGAAATGAAAGTCGATATTTTTTATTTGCCAATTTATAGATTTCGTTATTGAAACATAAACGTGGTCGTTGAAAAGCGTGAAAGTCAGTAAAAAAAACAGTAAGTAACCCTCGTTTTACGATATTTATTTTTCTGTAAAAAAAAACAGTGTTTTAAATTGTAGTGACAATAATGTATATTTTCTGAACCTAGTGCTGTATTAAAACATCAGGTATAGTCACCGCTTAAAATTACGAGGATATAGAACACACGCGAAGCAAGTTTATGCTATTTTTCCATCGCCATCGTAATATTTCCTTATGGCCGTACAATACCTCGAAGCGTTAAAAAAAATTATTGTGGAGGCCACGTATCTTCGAACACGGTGTAATTTGGAACAATCTTCATTGTTTCAACTTTACATTATATATAACATTAAATGTATCTTAAAGGTTTTTGGACAACGCGAAAATTATTTTGTATTCGTGTCATATGATAAAAAAAATAGGCATTGCATGTGATATCATTTACATAGAGCCTATAAACTCGTAGCGGCCCCTAAATTTAATAGCCTTTAGAACACACCAATAAAAAGTAAATCGTTAGGAAAGGAGATAATTTAAATTTCAAATCTTAAAAATTGTTTCTTTAAAAAAATATATAAATTAAAGGAATATTGGCTGTATTATACATTACATCCAGTAAATTTTCCTTGCTTGATTTTTTTTTTTTTGCAAATTGTTACGTTTATTTAACTTTGTTCCTGAAAACATTAAAAATACGACATTGGCATGTAACCACGCAGAAACTGTGGAACGCATGTCCACAAGCTGAGAAGTGTACATTTTGAAGCCGAAAATGATTGACTGACCTAGCGCGACGAGTTTCATCCGTGGAACTTGCATTGACCTCTGGCTCTCCCAGCGCCGACGGCGACCCATATAGCAGAAGGTCAAGGTGTCTCGCGCGCGCCAGGTGTCTTGGCGGGATTCCTCACACGCATACGCCTGCGATGTGCTCGGAACGCCGTGCAGCCCTATCTCTGCGACCTGCATACTGGAACACGGACGTGCGCCAGCCTGCAGTGCGAACAAAATTAAGTCAGTTGATTGTGTTTGATTCCACTCCTAAAGAATTAAGCGAATCATTTGACAGTCTCACAACTCAAGGTATATTTTGCACACATAAATCACTCAACTGCAAGTCTAGAGAAAGAAAAAAAACATATACATTCTATTAGTTTCAAAATATCACCCTGTCAAAATTTTTTTTGTGAACGCACATTTTTGTAGTGAATGCTAAATTAATTGTTTCCGATTACAAAATAGAGTGGTTATTGTGTACCCATACAAAATTTATCTTATGTCCACAACAAAAAATATTTGGCACAGAATGAGGCCAATTTTCGTTGTGCACGAATTTTGTTTCCCCTGGTTGTGATCAAAATTGTTGATGACTTGCACGTATGTTGGAGTGATGTGGAGAGATTTGGGCGTCTCTTAACATCGAAATCTTGAGAGCCGACGAGGGCGAAGTGATGCGAGTGTGTGGAGCGGCGCCAGAATGCATGGGTGGGGGAAAACCGGAGATCCCGGAGAGAACCCGCCGAACGATTCCCACGTGCGAAAATGCGGGAGCGACCCCGCCGGGAATCGAACCCAGTTCGCCTAGGCGGGAGNTGAACGCACATTTTTGTAGTGAATGCTAAATTAATTGTTTCCGATTACAAAATAGAGTGGTTATTGTGTACCCATACAAAATTTATCTTATGTCCACAACAAAAAATATTTGGCACAGAATGAGGCCAATTTTCGTTGTGCACGAATTTTGTTTCCCCTGGTTGTGATCAAAATTGTTGATGACTTGCACGTATGTTGGAGTGATGTGGAGAGATTGGCGAGTGGTCTGACCACTACGCCATCGCCGCTCTGCGTGTGCTGGAGGAAACAGAATCGACAATAGCTCCAGACAGTCTCACGCCATTGCTCAAAATTTTGAACACACTAGAGACGTTGCCCACTTGGTTCGTATCGTCACTATGAACAGATTGTCGTCTTGTGTAATCATAACTAAGACAACATGCGAAGTAAAAATTACTGCATAGTGTGTTATACCGAGGGTAGCGTTTTGGGATCAAGAGGAAGAAATTTTCATAAATGTGCAATTCTTTTTATTTTTGTTAGTGCAGACAAACAAAATTCCTTTCTGCCAGTTACAGGCCAGTCCTTGAGGGAAGTTGTGTACTTGAAGCAGTTCTGCGCGTTCAGGACCAACAAAGTTTCCTGTGCAAATTAAATCTGCAACAGCGGGACTTCATTAAATTTTATGAAAGCCCATAGATTTAACTACCTACTCGTGGTTGTACTTTTTCCTGCCTCTGAAAAAAACTGCGCAGGGAAATTTAAAAAAAATTCCCGAATCCACATAATGTGCAATCGTAATAATGTATATTCAATTTATCTATCTTATCTTATGTTAGTATTATTAAATATCCATATATTATTATATAAATAATGTATATTACAATGTTTAATCTATTAATTTATATTTATTAATTTATTATAATATAAAATAAATATTAGATTATTATATTAAAATCTTACTATACTTTATTTATTTTTTTAATTTTAAAGGTTATTATACTGAATTATAACAATTTTGAACAGCATTAGATTTTCTTTGCGTTTTCCAGGAAAAAGTATTATTCCCAGAAAACCTATGTTTACTTAAATGTGAGTATGCGCGCAAACGACGATTTCGCAGAAAATATTTTTTTTGTGTGCGTGGCCCTCTTGATGGACCAGGGCATCGGCATGGGAGGGGAATCCAATCAGATCGGCACGTTCCAACATAGAACTGCCGCCGGTATCAAACTCACGATCTCCCGGAATGCGAGTCGGGTATGCTGCGGCATGGCCGAACTGTGACGAGTGTTGCTCGAGGGGAACGCGACGTTCACAGGGATTTTTCGCCAATCATAGATGCGTACGGTGCATCATGGAGACGACGACGTCGTAGCTTTCGCCTTCGCCCGCCGTACGGTCCAGCGCCAGGTCTCGATCCTCGCAGGAAGTCGGCTGAACGTCATCTTTCAAGCGGAGCGACCATGTGCGAGAGTTGCGAAAACATCCTGAAAANTACAACCAATATAATCATTTTCGGTTCTAACCCGGAAGTCGAAAAACATGGAGTGGCAACAACCTTACAATAATGAAAAAATAAAAATTCGAGGAAAAACGAAGTAAATTGCAGGTCGTGTGCTTTTATCACATATGTTCTTTAATCATGCAATATCTTGCACCATCGTTCAAAATCCATTAATATATGCCAGGATTAAGGATTTTAATGGGGAAATAAATTTACTGTCTAGTCTGGTCACGATTTTTTAAGCACTTCTGAAATCTACGTTTGAAAACAATCACTGCCGCTGCCTCCATGTATTTAAACTGGCACACTATGGCTGGCAACCGCCCAGTAAAGTTGGTAATGACGCAGGGGAATGTAGTTCCACGACTTAACGTTAAATTAAAAGTGTAACGTATACATTTGAAGATAATGGAATTATTTATTTTGCTGTCAGTTTTTAATTCACATAAATGTAAAAGATCTATCAACTTTGTAAAATATTAACTTTTCTAATAATTTCATTATTTTACTTCACTGGCGCATGGATAAAGTGATCATCTCTACGGCAATGTAAATTTTACGTATGGTGGAAGAATACATAATGTGTGTACAAGTAGATCTTAAGCAGGGCTTACAATAGTGCTAATTTTACCATGGACAGCCTATATAACTCTTAACTTTATTGGCTGTTTGCAGTAAATGCTCTTTATCACTGGTGCCACTACCATCACGGCGCTTAATGGATATGAATGCTCTGCCAACATTTCCGACAGGCCTGCACATTCACCTAAATCCCCTAGCATCAAAATCTGGCCTTATTATTAGGTCACAAAGCAGTCGTGTGCCACGTGTCTTAACGAATTCATTTTGCTGTTTCGTTAATGTTAATTAAATGCGTCTACAAATATTTTCTAACACAAAAAAAGCGGAGAAATACTATGATAGAAAATGTCTGTACATTTCCGTTTTGCTAAACGGTGTGAACAATTATACTTTGCTAGTTTAATCTGACAAATTTGTCTGAATTTACATAAAAACACAGATTTCATGTAAACTTTTTTTTAAATTCAATTTAAATGAAATTTGCGTTATTTTAATATGACAAAATATTACGCGAAAGGCGCGGTTAACATTTTACGATCCAATATACACAATGTGTGTAACTACGTCTGTCATTAATGTGCAGACCTGTGCGCGTAAAACCGTGGTTCCGAGCATGCGCAGTTCATACGAACGTTTCGTCCCCGTCGCGGACTTAACGCCTCGCAACTTTGCGGCAACGGACTGACTGTAGCCGCGCTGCTGTTCTGACCCCGAGTAGCGTCCGAGATTCCGGCCGCATTCTAGCGCATCCTGGCGGGCGCGATTAAAGGCAGTTTTACGAGCTTTCCACACACCGTTACTATACGAGTCCCGAGCTGTTAAAACGTCCGGTTGCGACATGGCAAACGGCACACAAAACACTGAGCCTGTTTGGATAGGGCAGCTGTGAGTATTGCAAACCCGTGTCGACTTTCTGGACACATTATATTCGTGAATTTAAGTAAGTACACAAAATTAAATTAACTGAGTCATTTACAAAAAAATATAAAAGAATGTAAGCCTGGCGGTATTTTCCTAGCCCATTTTAAGATGTGGTTTGCAAAAGAAATTTTAAAAAAAATATATCAGGGAGACTATAAAAAAGCAAAAATTTTGTTTTCTTCAACAATATATTTAAATAAAAAACGAATATATATATTTTAAGATCATGACTGCAGTGACCACGGTTACCGACCTAGAAACTCCAAAATTCAGTAAATGTCCTTTGGATGGTAGTGTGTGTGTGTGTGTGTATATATATATGTATATAGTTACGTGGACGCCTGAGGGGCGTATCTGAGTTCGTGAGTGATGGAGATCTTAATAAAAATACGAGAACTAAATTTAATTTCTAATTTATTCACACAGCCATTATTTACAGCATTAAATTTTGCCTCCACCATTACTCATTTTATCTAACATTGAATGCAATATTTGATGTATATTTCAACTCTAATTAACGTCCTTCTTTATGTCTAAGTTAGGTTATTTTCACTTAAACTCATACTCATCATTAACACAGGTTCAGTCTATCTGTTTCCATCTTTTATATCGTCTTTAACTCACGCATTTAGTCCAATAGTCCAGCCTGCCACCGCACTTTCACTGCGTGTTACTCGCAGTCGCAGATTTTCCTTCCGCTGCTCACTTCTCTCGCCGCTCGTCTTCTATCGCTCGGAACTCAGCCACTCATTCACTCATCAACACCGCTCCACCCAATTCCCAGCTCGGGGGGCCTGTCACCCTTTTATATCGTTCGCCCTGGCCATCTGGAATGTTCAACGCACCCCTAGTCGCGCTGAGATAACGAGGTCGCTAATCCAGAGCNATCGTTCGCCCTGGCCATCTGGAATGTTCAACGCACCCCTAGTCGCGCTGAGATAACGAGGTCGCTAATCCAGAGCATTCTTCAGATAAACGCAGAAATCAATACAACCAGGGTCAGCAGCGTGCGCCGCAAAAAGGTATTATCGTGTTGACNATTCTTCAGATAAACGCAGAAATCAATACAACCAGGGTCAGCAGCGTGCGCCGCAAAAAGGTATTATCGTGTTGACTCGCTTTTTGTAACAGATGCGCTGTTCGCTCGCCCGCCATTCAAAACATTCCATTGATTCGCTTCCCCGTTATCATCACTGCTTTGTCCTTCTCTTTCGCCCGCTCGCGCGGGGCTGGCCAAGGTCAGCGGCTCAGACCAGCGACACGTAACAATATGCATATATAAATTTACAGTCGTGTGTGCAAATCTTGAGTTAAAGATGGGGACAGTTACAGAATACGACTATAAGTGTAGCTCTACCTCGCTAATTATCTATGCTGTAGATTAAGTTATTTGTTTGTTATTTCCTTTTTTTTTTGTCACCCTCGTTTTATGTCAGGAAGTTGATTAGAGGGTGGCGTGTTTTCAAAAATAAGTTCAAACATACATGTTTCACACATCATTACCTTCACGAATAAGAACCCAGTATTACTCGCACAGCAAGCAAACGTGCTAGCCAAATATCTCACGAATGTCTGCTACAGAGTGAAAATACTGTCTACAGTTACAAGAAATTAGTTTCAACGTTTGGGAGAGAATAATTAACGGGAACGATATACACTGACGTTCTACGTGTTATTACGATAAGAGTGTCAGGTACCCACTCAGATTCCAACCCTTTCGCCCGATCTGTTCGGAACACATTTTCTCCAATATTTGTCGTATATCATTACTTTCCCTCCTCTTTGTTCAGGCACTCCCATCTCCAACACTTTTTTTTCCACACACTATTCATCATTCCACTTCCATCACTAGCGTTGCACTGCTAAATTTTCTCTCCATTATCGTGTTTACGGGCTAACTTTTCTCTCCATAATCGTGTTTACGGGTACCGGTTGTTAGTAACTAAGCTACAGGAGAAGCGTAAAACGCGATTCCCAGCGTACGGTATATCACGACAAATGACACAGTACTTTTCCTGGCTTGCTGACACGTTAACAAACTTGACGAACTTGTGATGATTTTCCCTGGAAAATATATATGTTAGTTAATCGTTAGAACGTATAGTCACGATGACTCAGTTTACATAAATATATAGTTAAGGAGTAACGGATTATTTAAAAGTAATTGATTGAAAATGTCAATAGTTACAAACTCATGTCAAATAATTAAACGTATTTTAACGGGCGAAGACACGTATAGCTACGTAATTGTACCGATAACTCAAGCAGTTTAATTTTATTGTTTCAATGTCAGAAAGCCTAGCTGAACAATCGGTATTGCGTGGAATCGCCACAGTGCATGGTTGTGTAATTTTTTGTTCGTTCCTAGCTTTAGGTAGGTACTTCTTTTTCCTTGTTGCACGCACTGAGATATAGCACCTCCGGTGTGTTGCAGACATCCTGTTTCTGCAGTGTCGGAAATGCATAATTCCTCTGTGCCAGCGTCGAACCGTGCCGCCTACTGACGAGAAGCCGTTTTACCATGCACGCTCCTCTCAACCACGTCTCCCTAAAACCTGACTCTCCCCGAGAAAGTAAGATGTATCGTAAAGATACCTTCCCCTTCGCGTGTAAACCCGGACCCCTTCCTCAGACGAGGAGACCGGTGCTAATTGTTACGATGTCGCCTACGCAGTTGTCACGTCATTTATCTATCGCCCGTCCGTCCGTCCACATTTCCGAGCATTTTTTCAGCGTAGTTCGCACATTCTTGTTGACCGTCGCCGACATAACGACCTCTAAAGATGGATTTGTCACAATTAACATAATTTACCGTCCGATCAAGTATTTGCTCCTGTACATTACTTCGGCATAATGTCTTTACCCTGCAGTGCACAGAGAGAGAAAGGTTTGTTCCAACAAACAAAATAATTGTTAGTATAGGGCCAAAACATATTGAGTTTCCCCAACAAAATATTTGGTTTAGTAGACAAATCTTGAAAAGGCATGAAATTAATTCCGTTGATCCATCAAAATACACGTTTTAATAAACAAAACCTCTGTGTTGGGCGAAAAAAAAACTAGACTGGCAACAAAATATTTATTTTAATCAAATGTATGTGTTTGGCCATTCATTTTATTGCCTTCATGCAAAAATACAGCTAGATTGATTATTTGTCATTTTTGTGACAAATAGAATAATGGCAGTGTTTGTTAGTGCATTTATTGATGCTTAATAAGGGTAGAAACATTCTAATAAAACAAGTTAAAAAAGGAAACTAAAAAGTAAAGCCGTTGTCCAGTATTTGAGTTGTATGTATTTAAAATCATTCATGTTTCATCAGCAGACACTTTAGCTGAGGTTACTACGGCATTCTGCTCGGTTATATGCGATCTGGGTTGGAAGCTGTATACGTCTTCATGTTCTTTTTTTTTTATCATATTAATCGAAACAGTTACCAAATACAAGCAACCAAATACGAACAACTAAATAATTTGGTTTTTAACAATTAAATATTTTATTGCCTGAATTAATTTGTTTGCGCCAATCGAACTTTGTTTGATCCAACAAAACCTTTTTCTTCACGTGATGTTTACTAATGTACTGCTTAAGAAATACATCACTCTCAACAAAATATTTAGCCTACAAAGTTGGCAATAACCGTTACCCTAGTAACGTCTTTTTTTTCCCCGTTGCTTTGTGTTGGACTCCAAAGAGATGTATTGAGCGTTAATACAATTGACATGAACGAAGCTTAAGTTTACGTTCATGTGAGTCCTCCTGGATCTGTTTCAAGTTTTTGGAGCGAAGAAGCAAGGCTGCACTTAAGGGCGATCATTTCAGACGTGTCGAATGCCACAGTCGCCTGTACGCGCAAGGTACGTATGTAGGCTAAACTGGCGTACAATCTTTAGCTGAGCAACTTGTAACAAAGGGACTTTTAATGGTCAACGTATCGATTAACTGTTGTAAAATCGTTGGCAAGAAACGTTTAAATATCGTATATAAGTTTTCCTTGCACAGAGTTATTTACAGTGATGGTAATCGGATTGTTCTTGTCGCTGTGTTGAGGTGCTCTGAAATGTAGGCTCGCACAACGTTTTTTGAATGCTCTGTACTCAACGGCCGTATGAAATGCGTGTACGTTTCGCGGCAGAAACCGCAAATACGTTCAATAATATATTTTAAAATTGTGTATTTAATGTAAATTTGAATGCTGTTCACGATGCTGTTCTAAGCTAGGTTCCTTAGAAAAAATGTATTTATTAATATATTTATTTAAGCAGGCACAGCCAACATCAGCTATGGATGGCTGCATTTTTCGTCCCCCCACCACCATATCATTTATGAGCTCTTCTGTTGTCTGAAAGTTATAAACAAATTATTAACAGTAGCTTTGCATATTATATAACTATTACGTAAAATCAAAATTTAAAGAGGTTGTAGCAGAGTAAATGGTATTCATTCACAACATTCATAATATATTCAGATTTATCTTTACAGTCCCTGTAACAAAGTCGTTGTGATTTTATCAACCCGAGTGGGCTAAATACACGAATGCGATATATATTTAGGATTTAATTGTATTTTTTTTCAACTTCTATTACAGATTACTGAACTTAAAGGAAGTAACAGCATAACAAACGGGCGTGTTACACAAATTTACTTATTTGTTCTTACACACCTGCCTGTGTTCAGTATGGTTTTACAAAAAAATATTATTTTCAAGAGTGGCTTTGTAACACACAACCGCGGTAGAATACAGGCAAAAGCACTAAAAATTAAAATAAATATAAAAAATATTGTTTAGTAATTATTTTGTACATGTAGAGGACGCAAATGTATAGACCAACGTATATAATTTGAAAAATTACGACATTCTACGGCAAAAGAGTGGCTATATTTAGTTTATGCTTCGAAAAATAAAACCCCTGTTTAGTGTCATGTTGTCGCCCCCATTCTTGATATTTCTGCGATCATCAACACGCGGCGCAAGTGCAAAATAAAAAAAAGTTTGATAAAACTTTTAGTTAGGATCCTGCGCGTGTTCGCTTGCAGGTAGTGATAAATGTCCGCGCGCAATTAGCGTGCTCGCAAGTTACCTTTCCTCTCGTTGAAGNGTCTCTCTTTCTCTCTCTCCTCATTTTATGCCCACTAACGACGCTCGCGTGGCTACGCGGCTTTTATTACCAGCGTTAAAAGAGTTTTTTTTTATGCGCTGTCTATGAAGACATTAGCACGATATTTTGAGATGTGAGCGCTAAACACGCTCGTGCTCTATCGTCGCTTTCTCACTTATACTCTCCGTCTTACGCTATATGCTCTGTTCCTTTCTATCTTGTGCATGTGTAACCGTCTCTCTCTCTCTCTCTCTCTCTATCTCTCTCTTTACCTTCCTTTCCCTCTCCTCTACGTACCGATACATCACATCATACGCCCTTAATTTCATTTTAATTTATGCATCTTGTGTTTTTATGTAAAAATTTTGTTTACCTTTTCCTACTTCAAACCTAAGAAATATATTTTCAAAAGATTACAAAGTGGTCCTGCTACGTTTGGCTAAACAGTGGGGAAACGAGTTTATTCCATAAGGAAGAAAAGTTCACACGAATGTATTTCGTGAAATTTCTCTAGCATTATTTATTTGGAGTAGCAGGGAGAAGCAAGAAAAAAAATTATTTCGCTTAATACGATTTCTGTAAACTTTCGTTACGTAGTTCTTCCAAAAGAGAAGTGAGTTTTTTTAAATAATTAACCTCTTCACTTCGGAAAGCATTAAGCCGTGTTTATCCACAACGTTCCCAATTAGGACATGTTTATCCACAACGTTCCCAAACTTTTTTTTAAATAATATCCAGCAATAAAAAGTAATCTTTACACTATACGCCCTTTCCTTGCTAATTTACTGCCGACGCCGTTATAACACAGAGTTTCTATGATAACTAAAAACCGGATATTCCGACATAGTCCTACGTGACTTTTCTTCTTTGGATGTGGAACTCAAGACTAAACGATTCCCCAGATTTTTAAAAAGCAAACTGTGTAAACAATTATTTTATTCCACAAACATCGCTCGTCAATGTACGGCTTCCAGACGCACGTACAAAGAAATTAGTTCAACATATCTCACGTTATTTAAATACAAATAACTATTAAAATACATTAAAAATAAATCGTAGACACAATTGGCATGCGATACACTGATGTCTCGCGAATGTTTGATGAATTGCTGGCGTTATGAAGTTACAAGAAGTCCTTCCCAAGTATTCTCCATTTACAGTATGCTGTGTGATATTTTAAGGTTTGGGAGACCTGNTTTCTCCATTTACAGTATGCTGTGTGATATTTTAAGGTTTGGGAGACCTGGCAAGTATTGTAAATAGGGCAGGAAAAAAATCGTGTAGTTCCATCTATCTATACACCTGTACCAAAAAATTCTGGTTTTCGATTCTCGGACGGATATTCCACGGATATGGGTGTTGTTTTTAGTTGTAGGTTTATGCTCAGTTAAGTGTGGGCCGTTCCCTGATAAACCTACTGGCATGAATGGTGGGAGCTAGAACGCTTATACAAAGCAAATATGGTTTTCATCTCAATCCTAAACCCGAACCAGTGACAAAGCCCAATGAAAAACGAATCTCTGAAAACCATATAATAAGCGGCGGGTGAAAAGGTTGTATGGAATGGGGACCAGCGGGCGTTGCAGAATTCACCAGTATCCAGCATGAGAGTTCTCCATTCAGCCATTGTATCGGGCAGAAAGCCGTCATTGATTTCGATTGGAACAATATTTCGTTTTCGTTTCGCTGATTTCGTGTCATTTTAACATATTTCACGTTTAGAGGATAGTTAAAGGGAAGCAGACTGAAAGTTGCCGTCATCGATATTGCAAGCTGTACACGGTAAAGTGAGCACTTCTGAAGTCGATCTCTGAAGTATATCGCTGCGTATAACGATGTATACGCTACCGTACCTAAGGTTAATTCTACTCGAGTACTCATGCTAGTGCAACGAGCTGTGAATCACTGCCTTGGAGCATGACGGTTACCAGACATCTCCAGGAATCACTGTTAAATCAGTGAAATCCGGTCACTGAAATAATCATCGGGTTGTCAATAATTCCTGAGGAACGGTTTTTTTTCTGGTTCGCGCTCGAATTTCGTAGCTATTGAGCAAATTTACTCTGTTTCAACATGAGAGCGTAGGAGGTTTATACCATGTAAGAGCCAGTTTTGAGTGTGGGCCACGATGTTTTTTTTTTTTTTTAAGTCGTGCTGGAACCAGTTCCATAACGATCCCGAGCGGAGAGCCGTTGACGGGCGCGCGGTAGCTGGGTCGTAACGGTGAATGGCGCGAGGGGTCAGAGGTCAAGTTTCATCACAGCACTCCGGCGCGGTGGCTGCTGGGGCTCTTTCTAAACGCCGGACGGTTCGGAGAGCAGGCTAGGAAAAACTTGTGGTCATCTTTTACGGCGTTCGCGGCTTTCAGCCGGAAATGAATTTGATCGTGTGTGTCGCGCCTTAAAGGACTCCTTCGCTTGCCCCGAATTTTTCTTGCTACTGAAATCCTTCACGCTTAGTGTTTTACGGCGTTTGGTGTAGTATCTGCACGCCTAAAATTCGATCTTCCATCCCCGCTCCTCTTGTTTCTAAATCCTTATTTATTTACCGAACGTCCATCGATCGAGGAATGCGCTGAGGTTCTATGAACCAGACCAGTGTCGTTCGCTGGGAATCAGTCGGTAAACACCAGTAAATAAAATAATCAGCAGAATTTTCCTTATTTCAATCAAGCAGTCGCAACATATGCATCCAAATCACCGATTTGCAGCTAATTTAGCGATTTCGATGTTATAGAGTATCCATATAGAGGTATATTTTTTCCCTCCGTGTAATCCCCATTATTGGCATACGTAATGCCAAGTCACATTATCAAAGGGTCACAGGAGCGTCTGTTTATATGTAATTATCCAAGTGATACGTCAATTTGGCATACATATGTTATCGCTCAGTAAGTGCGTTGACTAGCTAACGCCCAGATTGTCGGCAGCAATGCAACACACTTGACCACGAAACAGTTGTTTCCACTAACTTTTTTTTTACTCTACTACGTATAATTTATCCTGGTTGCATTTAAAATTCGTTCGGAAAAAGTGTTATCTAATTTAAACGAGCGTGTTTTTCTGAAGCGCATGTGCTCACCATAGGTCCAATACGCACAGTGTTTACAGTTCTAGTAGCAAAATAATAAGGCATTTAGTGTTGGGACTCAGAATGTTGTTAATACTAGCTTGAATAATACCTCGTATTTTCTTAGCGAACAGAGGCCGTGCACAATGAAATTAATTCACTGGTATCTGTATGAAACACTGTTTAATTAATACTGCTAAGGTTTATTGTACCCAGGCTAGGAACAAAACGAGATTTATTAAGGTAGAGTTTGGCACAGAGAAAAGTTTCGCTGCTGGTTGCGCAATGTTCCAAAAAAAGTAACTTTTAATTAAAATTTTAATAATAGAATGGAACATTGAATTTTTTATACTTGGTTTATGACTATTGCAATTATCCAGTTTTTTAACGTAGAAAATAGAGAAAATCTGGTACATTGCCAACACTAGCGCTGATCTAGCGGCGAAAATTCTTCCTCTGCCAAACTTAAAAACATTGATCTTCCCAACTTGTAGTAGAAGTAACCTTAGTACGGCTCAGTGATCTGTCACTGATCCCAGTAGCACAGTTATCGCTGTGATATTGAAGTGTTCCCTCTGACGTCTTTTGCTAGTTTCTTTTGCGAGGTCTAGTGTTTTCGAAGTACGCAAAGAACACTAGAAAACCATGTTACTAGTCTTCAAAATTAAAGATCGCAGTGGCTCTGTAAATTCGCGTTAATGTTGGTGCTTTTATTGCGTCTTCAGTTCTCTTCCCGCGGAAGCTTGTGTGGGGAAAGTAAGAATACTGTGTTCTGAAGAGATCGTGTGCACGGCACTTAACCTTCCCAGGTAGTAGCAGATGTAAAACTGCTAAAAGGCAGCATCGGTGGCTTCGAATATTGCCCTCGTGTGTAAGTGGCTGAGGGTCGATAAGGCGGAAGTTGTTCTCGAAGATCGATATCGCATTCGCCTTTACGCCTCTCGCGAAGGGTCGTTCGACATACAGGCGCTGAACTTTCTTCGTGTAGTTGGGGAAGTTGAAACGGTTTAAATTGCTACAGATCACTTTAATTTTAACTGCGAAACAGTGGAAACTTAAATGTTCCACAGTTCTCTCTTAAGGGCACAACCTAGTTAAATATCGTCTACGAAATAAGTTGCCTGAGCGTATAGTCAATTCACGGATACTTCCGACTTTATTGAAGCCGTGCTAAAGTTGTACTTCCAGGATATTCCCCCGCCTCGTGCAAAAAAATCTTAACCTAGTCTCGAAAATTACACCAAAGGGGCAATGCACAGCATCCGTGCGCACTCACTGTAATAATGTTTTGCATATAATTATCATTACCTACACACCCACTTTCTCCCTGTTTTTATTCATAACGATAGTAAATTAAGTTATATTATTTAACAATATAATATAAACAAAAGTGAAATTTAACTTTAAATAATAAGAACATTATTTAAAGTTAAATTTTACTTTTGTTATGTTAACAGACGTATAAAAACCTTGTGATACTTGACATATTTAAGAAACCACCAAGCGCAGGGTAAATCGTCTGATAATACGTCGGTAAATCGTCTGATAATACGTCGGTAAATCGTCTGATAATACGTCGGTAAATCGTCTGAGAATACGTCGGTAAATCGTCTGATAATACGTCGGTAAATCGTCTGAGAATACGTCGTTTAACCACGAAAGTTATAACTACAATTATCTAAAACCGCCACTTTTTTACTTTTATCCTATTAAATATATTCATAGAGAAAAAACAAACGGTGAACATGGTTAAAGGTGAAACTTCGTGTCTGTCCTGCCCAGCTTTTAAAAAGAAAAGTAGANAATTATCTAAAACCGCCACTTTTTTACTTTTATCCTATTAAATATATTCATAGAGAAAAAACAAACGGTGAACATGGTTAAAGGTGAAACTTCGTGTCTGTCCTGCCCAGCTTTTAAAAAGAAAAGTAGAAAGTAGCATCTGTAGCTAATCCAATCGTTCACATCGCGTTAATAGTATCCCTTAGTTAAAACGCCTAACTTGCGAGAAATGCAACTTCTCGCGAACGGAATCGCAGTGCCGGGAGGGGTCAGTCGCCATGCTTCCTTATGACCGGATATGAACTTGAGGTGTTGAGAATTTTAACTCCCTTAAATCCTAGCAACTTTTTCAGCGAGGAGACTCAGTTGGCGTTCACTCAAAACATACCAGATGTAAGGTCTGTATTCACACAACTCCATGTAAATTTTTGTTGAGAATTTACAACTTTTTTATAACGTTGAAAAATTCGAAATCTCTTTGTACACACTTGTTCTCTCAACTTTCGCTGAGAAATAAGATTTTTTTCCCCATGGATGTAACACTAAGAAACATTAGGATCTCCAAATGGTTTAGCAAGTTGCATCACTTTTTTGGTTTACGAAGTAATTTGTGGATGTAATTCAAATCAGGGCCAACGTTACAAAATTGATTAAATCCGTAAACACACAACTTATTTACAGGTGCAGTATCATAGGTCATAAAAATTCAATGTATAAACAATTTTTTTGTCGATAGTGACGTGAAATGAACCTGTAGAATAGCTAGAAAACGACTCATAACCCTGACAAAATCAACACACAAATATTAATGTTTCAATGATTGCGTACATATACGTTGTTGAACCATTAAGTAGTTTGCGTGTGAACGTGATAAAATTTCGAGGCAAGTGAGTAATGTACGACAAAAGTAGAATAACTTTCATCACATTAGCCCAACAATTTTTGTATTAGAAGTTACAACAAGCTACAACAGGAAACTTCCAATTTAACAACCATTGTTTTAAAAACTCGAAACTTCTATTCATATTATAAAACTTAACGTCTGTCTGTGAACAACGTATCCGATTTACGTG
>NQII01000662.1:265740-306809 GCA_002778355.1 Clitarchus hookeri
AATAAATTCCAAAAAAGTAAAAAGTTACTGCAGGCGATGTACTGTCACTAAAATATCTCGGTACTTCAAGACAACATTTACATTTATTTGGTATATAAATATAATCAATATTAAAACATTTAGAGGAAATATTATGGCTATGGAAATTACTTTATAATATAAGTTATGGTACACCGTCTCTTGAAATAAGTTAATCCATAACAGATGCAGAATATGAACTACGATCGTCTTGCAGTTTATTCTAAGTTAATAATATTAATTTTAGCTGTTGTTATAAAAATCAAGGAATACGTTAATTTTAATACACGGTGCTAGCACATAACTAAATAATTTTACAACATCGGCTACAAAATTCGCCTGGCAAGGGTGTGGAGATGCAGCAATCTATCCAAATACAGTTCTTTGAGGTTTTATCTCAGACGCCTTAACTATTGCCGAACTCCCCAGGGGAAATAATTTCGGCACGGGAACATTCTCAAACCTAAAACTCGTGGATGCCACAGATCTATAATTTATCTTAACGCTATTGTAAGGCAGGAAATTGCATTTTCTTTTTTAAATTCTTTAAACGGCACAGTCTGGCTATAGTTATTTTGCGTGTCCGAGGCGTAAGGGCGACCCAGGCACGGGATTCACATTTCTCATCGCCTCTGCTGACAAATTCTGAGCTGTTGTGCATTATTGTCGTCGTCAATTTAGGCCTACCTCTGCGAGACTTTCATCGATATTGATGACTTAAACATTCTTTAAAGCGACAGCATGAAGATAAATGTGTGTAGCACATACTTATGCTGCTTTAAGCATCCTGTAACGGAATTTTGCAGGGTTACTACACGCCTGGAAAATATTAAAAACCCGGGAAAGTCAGGGAATTTGAAAATGGTCGGAGAAAACCTAGGTAAAGTCGGGGAAACTGGCAACTGCTTCTGGAAATTTAAACCAGGAATGCGTTTAAAGGTAACGGATTTTCCTTACAGCCAAAACATTCCCATTAANACTGCTTCTGGAAATTTAAACCAGGAATGCGTTTAAAGGTAACGGATTTTCCTTACAGCCAAAACATTCCCATTAACAGCCCAATAAATATGTTAAAAGAACCGTTGGATACGAAAAAAAATTATGATGTGAGAGAAATTTCTTTGCAAGTATAGAGTTGTACTCCTCGTGCTGTAGAAGATTTTAAGGAACAGTAAGTTCTGGGTGTTTAATTTTTATCACATTTTATAAACCAGTGTTTGTTTATTATTTTTTGAATACATGCCTGAAAAAGGTTGGATATATTAGAATTTTTGTCTGGAGATACCTGGAAATTAAATGCTGATATTATGTAGCATGTTTTAGTCATTTTTATTGTTGATAGGATTTAATCGGCGTTTAATAAGGAGGTATTTAGCGCTTGTGAGTTTGAAGTGAAATGAAGATACAGCGGCGGGCGGCGGAATGGAAGGGTAGGGACTCAAGAGTGCCCCGAGTAAACTCACGTTTTCCCAATGCGAAAATCCGGGTGAACACGTCGGGAATCGTCTCGTCTTGGTGGGAGGCGAACGGTCTGACCACTACACCACTGCGAACCCCGCATTACAAACCGAAATATAAAATATCAAAACTAATACTCCAAATTTAAACATTCTCTTCGTTTGGCCGTGCTCCAACTGGCAATTTGGTAATTTAGCACGGTCCAATTGGAAACCTGTTTACCGCGATGGTGCCATCTGTCGAGCATAGTAGCAGTTTGCATTGCATAACACACGCTGACATTGCATTCAACGAGACTTTTATCATGAATATATAAATGATGAAAATACCTCATGTTTAAAGTATTAAGTTTACAATCGCATACATTACATTCTGGCACGTGGCATTGGATTTAAATTCATAAAAACAGTTGCCTATTTACGTAGAGTTATATGAGTTAATTATACACACACGTATGTTTGTGGTATGAAGATATCGCCGTAGTTTTCTTTGCTACACCAGGTTGAAAACAAACATGGCGGAATAAAGATATGGTAAACTGGTATTTGGTTTGTTTCGTTTCAATCTTAAAAACTAATTAGTAAAGTGCCATATACGTCACCACTGTGGTATACTAAATAAGGTCACGTGGTCATTTGTCAAACAAAATCAGCCAACTGGAACACGGATTTTGTTTCTCTGTTTCCGGATGCTGAAGAGCTTTCAGCAACATGACTGAAGTTTGCGCTAAATTTGGCTGCGTGGGCAGAAGACAGCATTTAGCACTAATCTCAAGGCCGATCGCTAAACTGTCTTACCCGCGTCGACGCCCTTTCGGATCTAGCTTCCGAACTCCCCCCGAATCGTCCGTTGGAGGGAAACAAAGTCGACGATCGCGATGCTTCTCGAAAGAGAGATGAAGTAAACCGTGTGTGTCTCTTACATGGGCGTGGTGGCCCCACAATGTCGCGCCTGCGTCCCTGGACCACAGTAAGTTCGTCCAAGTTGCGTGTTGTGTTATGAGCGGGCGGGGGAAAAAAATACGGGTACCACCTTGTTCCCGAGACTGGTTATTTTTTTTTTGTTTAAGTTAATCGAGTTCGCCGCCATATTGCTGTCGGCGGACCCCCACACGTCAACAACTTNCCTTATTTTACCTGTCATTCCACCCCCTCCTCCCCCCACCCCCTTGTAACCACCATCCCTTCTGCCGTTCTTGACTTTTGAATTTACTGTAATTATGACATTATGAAGGAGAAATGCTGTGACAAGGTTATATTTACGCGCGGGAGTTATCCTTGGTTCCTTATTAATATTCCCCGGTGAATAACAAGCATTGTTTAATTGAGATGGGTAGGGGAAAAGCTATGTGGCACAGTCTACCGAGACTGTTAACGAGGACATATCTTGCGAAGATAAAGGAAGAGAGAAAGACGGGGNAGCTATGTGGCACAGTCTACCGAGACTGTTAACGAGGACATATCTTGCGAAGATAAAGGAAGAGAGAAAGACGGGGAAAAAAAAAAACTAAGCGTTAGATGGGTCTTAGGATGGTCACTGAAACAAACGTCTAGAGAAAAACCTGTTTAAATTNAAAAAAAAAACTAAGCGTTAGA
The DNA here is from genome assembly GCA_002778355.1 of Clitarchus hookeri. Lineage (NCBI taxonomy): Eukaryota > Metazoa > Arthropoda > Insecta > Phasmatodea > Phasmatidae > Clitarchus > Clitarchus hookeri. The sequence goes on from NQII01000662.1 coordinate 268,812, forward strand.
TGGGTCTTAGGATGGTCACTGAAACAAACGTCTAGAGAAAAACCTGTTTAAATTGGTTGCGGCGTTCCTTAGTAAATACTTTCCTTTCGTAATTATTGTCTTGTTCGTTCTCGGCATATGTTTATGTTCTATCCCCGACTCGGGAAACATCTCTTAAGTGGGGGATATATTCAGACTTGAATTACTACGCTAGTGACATTGTTTTCTCTTCGGCAAAGAAAAAAGAGAGAGTAAACCTCTATTTTTTTTTGCCGTGTTAAATAAGCCGCTAGCAGTCAAAAGAACAGCAGTTAATTACGTCATCAGAGTATAAAAAGCGATCGTTTCTAATAAGTTATGTGCTTATTCAAAAGTTCCCCGCTATTAAATGTTTTGGACTCAAGCGAAAAAATTTATGCATCCTTAATATTGGCGTATAAATTTTATGACGGTACTATTTTAATAGCCGTCCTTTCGCTATCGAAAATAAATCCTGTTAGTGGTAACCACTCTATAGTGCAAAATAAGTATCATGTATCCGTCTCCATCAACATTTTAACTTAAATTTTATTCCCTAAAAAGTATAATCAAACTTCATGTTGTCTCCACTTCGTAATGTTTCGTACACACGTGCTGCTTCAAATCCATGATGAGGCAGGGGAAGCCATGGGGGAGGGGGTCATTCTACGTGAATTTCCACCTGTTTTTTTATTTGTCTTAAATTAATTCAATACAGTAGAGCTGGTACAAAAGACGGGGATATGTTCATTTTATGAACCAACCTATATTAAAAATGGTATTGTCCACATCATATTAGTGGGGTAAAAGTGACAGACAATGTGACCAATATAACCAGTATGTATGTAGACAGTAAGTTTTGACGTTTGCGAAGTATTGTATAAGCTGATGAATTGCTGCTGGACGTATGTTGGTAAGTTGGCGCTTTTGATGATGGATTTAGAAGAAAATAGTTCTCGGAATTAGAAGTTGTAATTTAAAACTTTAATTATACTTGCAACATTAATGGTTTAAATTATTTTTTAAAAGCAATATTAATTTTTTTTTGCTTTTAGAGAGTTTAATTTTAAAATACGTTTATCATTTATGACGGGAGCATGTCGACACTTACGAACAGTAAACTTTTCCAGTCAATAGTTAGCCATGTTTGCCGTTTCCAGTCCGGTGAACGCCTTTGCGCATGTGTTTTTTTTTTCTCATCGTGTTTATACGAGTATCTTGTTGCTGAAATATTTCATCGGTAGTTAATTATTTTTTTATTTCTTTCCTTAAGCATATTTGGTTTTAGGTGCCGTTTTTTGTGCGTTTCCTTGAGCGAACTGTAATATTATCGGCACATTTTTTACCTCTCCGCCAGTGACGAACAAGCGTAATTTTATAGAAGTAATCGTGCAAGGATTTCCTTTGAAAATAAATCACGTGTTCAAGAGGTTGCGAATTAAAAACAGTAAGTTAGCGTGTTTTCTAAATAGTATATTTATAAACCGTTACTATAATGTTTGAAATGCATATGGCCTAAAAGAACCGAACTTTCATTTATCTTGTGTGTAAATAACATTTGTTTATTGGGCGCATATCGTAAATCCCACGAGTGGAAGGTGGACTTCGGTCAAAGTGTGTGTTTATTGCGGTATCTGTACGAACAGCGACGTATGTATCGCGTATTTTCTTTTCATTGAAGTTAAAACTTTCAAAGTTATAATAATTTAAATGTTATTTCCGTACGAGCAAAATTTTCTTCTGCTCCATCAAAACAATATGCAACTTAAAATGAAACACACTCGTAAGAACCTAAAAACAATGCCATTCTAAAGAAGACGTTAAACTAAACTTAAATTTGNCTTAAAATGAAACACACTCGTAAGAACCTAAAAACAATGCCATTCTAAAGAAGACGTTAAACTAAACTTAAATTTGGTATTTTGTGTTTTAATTAGAGCTTCGTGCATTTCATCAAATTTACAAGTATGTAAGTATTACCACTGTCAGATTAAATAAGACAAACAAGTAACAACAGTAATTTTTACCTTACAATGAGGCTCGAAATACAAAACACTATTTATAGAAGATCTTCCCAATAACCGTTCATTTATGTTTATTCATTAATTTAAGNAGGCTCGAAATACAAAACACTATTTATAGAAGATCTTCCCAATAACCGTTCATTTATGTTTATTCATTAATTTAAGTAAGATAGGTTTGCTCTCTTTCATATTCACCACATTGCAATTTTGTTTTGTGTTAAGTGCTGAGAATTTTTTTCATATAGCGTAATTCATTACAGGAGTAAATTTTAATTTATCAGTAAGTTATTATCATCAATTATTTAGCATTAATTCTGCTAAATTAGTGATTTACTTACTTCATCCCTAAAGAGTGTCTTTTTGGAGGAACAGTTTGCACTACTTTAACTGTACAAAAAATTTGATATTGCGATACATATTCAAAGATATTAATTTTTCTTCTTTGGAAAATTTTCTTAGTAGCCCGCTGTAGTTCTTCAAATTCCCTGTTACTACTTTCTAGTGTCGTTGATCTAACATATGGGTTATTCTTCAAAATATCCCTGTTTACTTCGTCTATTATTAGCCAGAGTTTTGTTAGACCCATTCTTTGATAAAGCTGCCAATCTGTCTTCATAAGAAATTTTGTTTGAGTTTATAATTTCCTCCCTCCACCTCCACCTCCCTCTCCCACTCTCTCCCACTCTCTCCCACTCTCTCCCACTCCCACTCTCTCCCACTCTCTCCCACTCCCACTCTCTCCCACTCTCTCCCACTCCCACTCTCTCCCACTCTCTCTTTCTCTTTCTTTCTCTCTCTCTTTCTCTTTCTTTCTCTCTCTTTCTCTTTCTTTCTCTCTCTCTCTCTTTCTCTCTCTCTCTTTCCCTCTCTCTTTTCTTCGTTTCATGGGAATTTTCTAGCCATTACGGAACAATCATGTTCAGGTTCAGCGCTCTTTTTCTTCCCGCCAAATTGACCATTCCCCGCGATGGTGTAGTGGTCAGACTACTCTCCTCCCACCTACGCGAACTGCGTTCGATTCCCGGCGTGGTCGCTCCTGGATTTTCGCACTTGGGAATCGTGCCGCACGATGTCGCTGGCCAGCGGGTTTTTTTTCTCGGGAATATCCCGTTTCTCCCCGCTCTTGCATTTCGGCGATGCACCATACTCACTTCGCTTCACAATCATCGGCTCTTAGGACCTCGATGTTAAGAGCCGCCCAAATCTCGCCAGTCCACCTTTCTTTGTTCGTAGATTTTTGTGTAGAATGAGTGTTGCGGACAGTTGCTATTAATTTCAGTTTTTCTTGTAATATGTGCCGCCGTCTATTTACAAGTCATCCCGTGTAAGCTGAGTTCCAGTTCGTCAGATTACAGGAAGTAAATTCTACACCGACTGTTATACTAGTTTCTGCCGCCAACTTGAAGAAATTTGTAGGGAGGACTTAATTCTATTACGTGGGTGTTCAAGGTGGCGGCTTCCTTGCCATCTCCTGTTTATGTATATCTCTTTATAACTTACTGTTAACATATAGTATTAGGATTCAAACCTTATTATTACATACAGAACTACATTACGTAAATCCTGACAGCCCTCGTTTTCATATATATTTATCTGAAAAGTAAGCTACGGCAAAACAATAATAAATCCAAAATGAAAGTGATAGTAACATTTGAAGGCTCTAGTAGAACATTTATTTCTCTTAGTTTTTGCTGTCATCTGTTGGTGCATGTTCCGAAGTTAAATATATTTTCAGTTGTCCGTAGCTAAAAGTCTGCATCGTTTAGCCACTTAAAGCAAAATTCATGTCCGTAAAATATGAGTACTCGTCGTCCTATTCACTGCAGGAAATGTTCCAAATGTGTGTTGGTATTACGTCCCGTACAAGCCACAAGGCATGCATCTTACTTTCCATAATGCCCAAACTCGTACCGAGTGCTGCGTATATACATTAGTAAGATTTTGGAGGTCTGCAATATTGTAAATTAAGTCTTTCCTTTGGGTATAGTCGATCTTGGAATCGCGGAATCGAACCCGTTTCGCGTAGGTGAGAGGCGAGGAGCCTAACCACTACACCACCGCGGCCCCTGTTATATGTATTATTAAGTTGAATATTTACAGCCACGTAAACTCATTTATTATCGTACATTCTGTAAATTTTGCAAAATAACACTATTATAACATAAATCGTGAAAACTCCTTTCCTCTTTGTTTCGCCTCGACACATCGCCTGTATCCTCTCCGCAGGTCCACGACTGACCGATCGTCCATCTTCGCCCCCCTTCTTTCCTCCCCTCAAGATCCCTTCGCTAACACTCCCCGCCAGCCTCGCTAATTGTATTAGCGCAATATATCTGCATTGTGGGCATCATCCAGCCCCTGGGGCTAAATTGCTGTGTATTGCCTGCGGGAGTTGGCGCTACACGGCCTTGTATCCTGAAAGGGCGAGGAGAGGGTTGGTAGTTGTGCGAGGGGGGTTGAAGAGGAAAGAGGTGAAGGAGGGAGGGGGTTGGCTGGCGTGGAGCGATATTTCCCATGTGTAGGCAATTTCTGCCCCACCCTCCCCTTATCATGAACCCCTTACCATTCTGGAATCTCTCCACCGCTCCGGCGGACTAACGATCAAACACACCCTCTAGCTGCTAAACCCTCCCCCTATCCTCTCAAACCCTTAGCCCACATCCCAGTTTCGTATATAATTTGAAACCACTGCATCGGATGCTGCTGTGTTTGGAGATTTTCGCGGTATGTTTTAGATGTGCGTCCGCCTGTAAATTTGACTACGTAAAACGAAGTGTACTTGTTTTTAACGCTGTTTTTCTAATTACTTTATTTTCCGGATGCGCTGCATTCGTAAAATGAAAAACGTTTTATCGCCGTTAGAGTAAAGTGAGTAATTTTAATGTATTTATTGTACTCGTAGCTAAAGTAGTGAAAACAAGAGTCTTCTCTTACACTTCGTATATGGTTTAATAATACACGTATGTAGGAAACTTGCTGCATTGCAATCACAAACGTAATAGGTTTCCACAAATTAACATTTTTAAGCAGCATTTAATGAAATTGTTTTAAAAGATAATTATGGAAATTGTGGCAAATTTGGTAGTGCCATGTTATTATCTAACAAAAGTGGGTGTTTAGCGTTTGTCATGACGTAATAGTCACGTGTACCTTAAAGGAACAAAACGTTGCCTTGTTGAAACACTCTCATGCAAACTGTTCTCGAGAAAACAAGGAACGTTTTAAAAGGGTGCCCTGGGTTGCCTGCCATGTATGCAACCGAATGACCTATTATATCATTAATAGCAGAATCTTCACAGCTGGCATATAGTAAATCAAGGAAAACACGTTCCACGAAATTGTTGTTTCATCTCACCTAGTCTTTGCAAATAACTAATTTTAATTCGTACTTTTCAAGGACGTGTCTATCCCTTAATAATCACGCTAGATCATGGTTCGTATTACGTTTTGTGCCCTCATTTTACATAAATAATTATCTCAAAAAGTTTGTAGCTGGATTTCAGGATCATCCTGTATGCAGTTGTTTTTTCTTTTATAATATGCAAATAATACTGGAAAGTATTATGGGGAAAAAAATGTTAAGAGAGAAGTAGGATTATTAAGAAATATAGGCGCACACATAACATATTCCTCCTCTACCAGGTGAAAGTGCTGTTTCCTGAAGTTTTATTTTTATTTTGTACTATAAATTTAGTTTGAGCGAAAAACTACACCCTAAATTGCAGTGAGATCTGCATAAAAAAAATACTTTGACCTGTACAAAAAACGACGTTTCGTCCGGGATACCCGCTTTCCGTAAATTGAATATCTTATGTAAAACGGCCACGTAATCGGGAATTTGTTAAAGTTGTTAGTGCTTGCATATATAAGATCTCGTTTTGTGTCCGAGGATAATTCCGGTGGAAAAAAAATATCGTCTCTTCCCTGCATATTTTATTACGAAGATATCCATCCGTCTTCAAAAGTGACGTGTTAAAAGTTACATGGCACGCCAAATAACAAATTAACTTTAGCGGACTGTACGCATCAGTGTTTTCAGTTAAACACGTTTAATGTTTCTGCTTGATTAAAATGATTTCGGGGCTAAATATACTATGACAAAGAGTACAGCAAATTATGGGTGTTATTTAGTGACATGGCGAGTACCGTTTGTATTGTGCTTATCGAGTCAAATAATATTTTTACTGTTTTTAAGGACAACATACCTGAGCCATGTTGCTTAATTTATATGAAATATATGTATATACATATAACGTAACTAATAATGCAGATTTTCAATACTGCCGCAATAAAAATCATGCAGTCACTGACTCAGTATTTATGAAGAGAGGCAGCTTCAAAAAAATGTTTCAGTGGTCCTCTAGAACAGCAGTTAAATGTTCAGCCATTTCTCGGTTCCTCTTCATGTCCTCCTCTTCATGTCCTCATAACCTCTTCACAACTTTTCAAATTCGTCAGTATTTTTTTTTCAGAATATCGAATAAGAATCAAATTATATTCCCGTCGATTATGAATTGATTGTTAAATATCTTATGCTCTTATACAGTCTTAAACATTCTGTTCGATTCGGAAAAATTGGTACTTAGCTCGTAATTATGTAATTCATTCGCATCTGTGGATACTCCGACAGGATGTTATAAGCCATTCGTAACATATTATGACGTTCTAAGTGACACGTGAATAAGAATAAAGCTTGTAAACAATTGACTTTTCTAATTCGTTTTTATCTCATAAAACAACTCTCATTGTGTTTCTGCAGATGAATTCATTGTGAAATTGTGGACAGGTGTGTTTCTGAGGGCAGAGAGTGTTTTGTGAAATGAACGAGACGTGATGAACGATGTAAATGCTTTCGTAATCATTACAGCAAAAATAGAGTGCTGAACATTTTCACGCAAGGTCTACTTTTCTCCCCGTCCATGGCAGGTAACGAAATGTATTTGACAGTACTGTGTGCTTTGCGGCTTGCGCCATTTTAGACATCGCTTTAATTTTTATGACGATGTTCAAGTCAGATGTTGACAGGCCTTAAAACTATCTAACCACGAAATCTTCAAGGGAGGGTTGTACCTGCAGTCTGCCGTATTTGTTTTCAGCTGTTAAGATTTTCAAGTTAAAGAGGTATAGGCTATTCACGGTAAAGTGAGCACTTTTGTCGCCCCAGTTCCTTTTTTCCTACAAGATATTTGTTATCCTTCCGCCACTTTTTAAAATAAATATTGCCATGTAAGTAATAAGCACAGTGCATACATTTCACCAGACTCGAAAGTTAACATCTAAGACTACGATAAAAAATATTTTTTGACCATTATTCCAAATGAGAGGCCTTCAATAAGTGCTCACTTTACCGTGAATATGGCCTGTAAACATTAAGACGACATTTTCAAACTAATCAATCGCCAATTCGTCATTTTGAGTAATGCACACAAGCGTGTAAATAAATTTTATAAAGATTTAGTAATTTTATTTGTTGATAACATAGAACAACTTCTACTCCATATCAGCATGGTAATCAATTTTTTTTAACTCACTCTCTAAAGCTGTAAATTATCTTAATTAGCAACCTCATAGTATCAGATAATTCTGATATCTTGCGTTTTTAAATTGCTCATGTAGAGGACCGTAGCTGTAAATTTCTTAGGGGAGGGGGTGATTAATATAGCATCAGTGTTGTTGACACGCGTGTTAATTAGGACAAATGCTAGGAAAATATTACCTCTCATTGTAATAAAAATGCTCCATAGAGAACATTAATTACATATTTTATCACAGTGCAAGGCTTATTTATAATTTTAATATCAATTATTGACAGCCTTAGGGACAGAGTGGCGGTTATAACCCTCAACTCGCCTCCCTCCTCCCAGCTCAATGACTGATAAGTACTTTAACTCGACTTTTAAGTGATCATGACGTATCTCTCTCATACAGCGAGGAGGTAGATCTGGTGAAGTTACGAATGTGCGGTGACTCCATAGACTGAAGATGAGGTAGACCGATCTCGCTGGCTGCGCACGTCGAATCTCAGTCTCCCAGCACTGAACTGCTTTTCTCCCAACACGACTAGCAAAAACTGCGTGGACTAGGTTTGAGGTTAGAAAACTGATTTGTAAACAAGTGCTTTAAGATGTTTTCATACTTCTTCTAACCAATTTGTAATGCAATTCGATTAAACTCAAATCGGTAGAAGTATTTTGTTCGTATAATAGTGCTTGTCATTAAAAAATCAAGGTACGAACACACACGTTCATCACTGCTGACCATGTGACTTTGGCAGTTGTGTTTCTTTGGGGTAGGTCAATGTTGAGCACATGCGCAGAAGACGAATAAGCGGGTCTACATCATCTTCAGTCTATCGATGATCATGATTTTTGAACGTCGATTCGGCGTTCGCGTGGTTCTGATGCCACTATAATCACGATTTCCCGTCGCTTTTAGCCGTGAATGAAAATCCGACGTGATATCAAAATTTTAAATAGAAATATAGTAACGTGCGTGATATTCACAATCATCGCTTTTTCTGTTACTAATATCGGAACACCCTTCAGAGAGACACTGAGCGAAAATGACGGTATTGTGTCATTTAAGTTTCTAACAAATTAATACTCCTGCTTTGAGTACAGTCTGCTCAAAAAGTGCCGGTTTTCGGAACTATGGTAGCGACTATGCCTCATGCTGATCTTCACGGCAGCTTTTGTGTTTGACTTTCGCTCTAAAAGCACTTTATTTACTGCAACACATGATTTCTTAACGCGGAGAAATGTATAGTAAATATGAACCACTGCAGCGTAAGTTTGCCACAAACAAAATTTTTGTTTTTTTGATATATATATATTAATGGCAATGATAACATAGTATTGTCGTTACAGTATTTCAGCAGTACTCGTGTGATAAATTCACTAATTTTATTAAGAAGGTAAAATCATTATGTCGACGATCTATGGAATTCGTTATTTAACAACGTAGCATTTAGAAAACTTAGTTAGGTACTAAAAACTATAATAAATGAAAGAAGTGTTATATCACTTAACACATTTCTTTGGTATAAAACAATATTTCTTTATTGTTATCAATACAAGCTCAAGAAATAATTTTTCTTTGCTGTAGGCCTAAAGGAGATTAATATTGCCATAAAACCAAAATATAATAAGAGAAAATGTAAAGACAACACACCTAAGGTTTTTCAACCGTCCTTTAGCATTAACGCAAGACTTGTGAACAAAACAGCTGCCAATAAATGTTTTTCTTTACGAAACCGAAAGCTTTGAAAGTCATTTTTTTTTACAGTGTGTACCTTGTGAGATTTGCACTCGAGGAATCGTGGGTTCTGTTCCCACAAGCTGAAGTAGGGGTAGTTTTTTCTTAAGTGAGAGAGATTTTCTGTTCCAGACCAGCATGGACAAAACATATTTATACGAACCTACCCAACTCATACAGCCGAGATTGAGATTTCGGTTTGTTGATGACCGGACTAGTCACTGTTATGGCTTGGGCGAGTGTCGTAAGGAACAGGTTCAGTGAGATCGAGCCATCGGAAGAGTAGCCATCGAAGAGTAACTCACGCATTTGCTCTTGTCTAGAATGCCCTAACGGATAGACTTCTGCTCTGGCAATGCCCGCGGTGTCTTGTCTAGGGACAAGCGGTGGTTCCATGTCGTTAAGTTTTCCGTGTGTTTGTTAACGTCAACCTCTTAGGGCGTTCTGTCGACGAGACGTTAAGCCCAACTACCTACTTACCTACCTACCTNCGGTGTCTTGTCTGGGGACAAGCGGTGGTTCCATGTCGTTAAGTTTTCCGTGTGTTTGTTAACGTCAACCTCTTAGTGCGTTCTGTCGACGAGACGTTAAGCCCAACTACCTACTTACCTACCTACCTACCTACCTACCTACCATCTTAGTGGGTTCAAAGCTACCACGGCCTACCGTTGAGCTTGCCTATCTTAATTGGTCGTTGTACGCATGTTAACCCGGAGCAGAATCGAGTTAATGCCACCGGTTACTGTCGGTCAGTACCGCCTTTCTTTTCGTAGCCACATGAAAAACGAAACGATTGAGAACAAATGATCCTGCATTGTACATTTATTTTCCAGTACTTTCCCTAAACTCTAATACGAGCTTTTTAACCTTTACATGGCGTAGAAAATTTACCACACATCTGGCTGTAAATCTAGAAACGCTGCTATTCGCAGGTGGGAAATTCAATACGCGTTTCACCCTTACCTGAACAAATGTGGGAAAGCTTTTATATCGTAATGTGTGACATAAAACTTTACCATTTGTGCTTTCCGAGTATGCATATATTATGTGGTAAATTAAAGAAAATAAAAACCTCGAGAGTGCGGGATTCTTAAAATTTTTACATAAAGGTTCCACGAGTTTGTTGCAAAGATATTATTTCTTCACCATGCCCGCCTTACATCGTATATTTTGAGGGCTAAGACGTTAAGGCTTAGCTTCACACGTCATGTTGAATTACTGGTTAATAGCTTATTTCAGTTGTTTTAGGGGACGTTTGTTCCGAAGCTAGAACTTTACCTCTCTGGAAAGATACAAGACGCTGCAGAGTGAACTTAAAGCCTGAACTTCTGTCAAGTAATTATGATTTGATTAGTACGGAATCATTTTCAAACTGTCAGCGACGTCCCGCCGATTCACAATTTACCAAGATAAAGCGCGGATGAAATTCGGCGACTACATTTGAAGGCGTTTGTGAAATGTGTACGTTCTATAATAAAAAACATTATGTTATTTCATTGATATATATAAATGAAATAACATTATGTTTTTTACTATAGCACGTACACATTTCACAAACTCCTTCAAATGTAGTCGCTAAATTTCATATATATATATATATTCAACATGGCATATTGAGACCAATCCTCAAGAAGTAAGTGTCCTGCAGGGTGACAGTGTCTTAAAAACCTTTAACGGGAAAACACATGCGGTTGGACCTGGAGAACTCGAGGCTTTGCAGTGTATCCGACGGCGTTGATCCCGTGACCTGAACGACGTCCACGCGTTGCACTCGCATGGTTCCCTCGTCGCATGTGCCGGCGGCCCGTGCGGCCATCTGCTCGAGAGACGACCGAACGTCAACGGGTCGCGCGTGCGCAGAATGCAGACGCTCGCGAACGAACGCATCTCGCCAGCGGCCGACCTCCCCATGTAAGGCTGCGCGCGACCGCGATTAACATGCTTCATTGGTATGGTGCCCGGGCCGTCCCGGTGCCATTGTCCCCCCCGCCTGTTATTGGATAATAATGACGCGAGGCGAGTGTTCCACCGTGACAGTGTGTGCCCGCAGTGATCAGCTCCCAGAGGGCGCGCCGTAGCCCTGCGTGACGACCCGAAGAAGTGCGTGTACGCACAGCGCCATTGTGCGTCCGCGACGACACACCCCGCCGGCTTTCACCTCGCTCGTGTTGCAACATTTCAAAACATATTTTTTTTTTTTCACAACCCTCTTCGCCTTCTCCTTCCCCCATCTCTTCGTCGTCTTCTTCGCCCGCTCTTCTTTCCTTCCCCCGCCAGCACATTCTTTCACTTAGCGAGCCCCGCCGACATTAAGGTGTCCCCCCCCCCCTTATAACGCGATACGAAGCCGGAGCCAGCCAGGGCTCTTCGATTTGCATGAAATTGCGCTCTTCTCTCGGAACCCGGACGATTGGCGCCAAATGCTGGATTTAAATTTCTCCCCTCCCCCCTTCTACAACACCCACGCCAACCTTTTCCCGAAGTAATTATAGCAGGGGACCCCCCTACCCCCTACAGGGTAGTAACCGTTGCGAGGGTGCGGTATATTGGCAGCCGTGACTCGCTTCGCTAATGTGAAGGCGGGCTGAGGGGGTAAAACCAGAAGTTACATCCACCACGGCACTAAAAGACGTGCCTAACAACCGTCCGGCGAGATTACACCACAACTGTTGCGGTCATTTCGATGTCCCGCCTGCAGAGTCTAAACAAATTCTGATACAATAATTGCCAGGGCCATACAGATAGTAGATAGTTGCCCTTAAGGTAAATTATTTCCTTCGTTGTACTAGATTAATCAATTCTCCATATTAACGTTTGTTATTCTATAAATAACTCCAAAACATTTTGGTTATTCCTGGAAGACAATATTTTTTAACTTCTCGAATTAAATACTGGAAAAATTAACTGGTTTTTACAATTGTTTATTATTAAAGCATAGTCCACAAAATATTTTCCAGAAAACAATATTTCCTTTATGAACTTCAGAAATAGGTGAATCTGTTCTGATGTCCTGCTCAAAAGATTGTAGTTTAACCATGCGTGAGATTATAATATAGCTACACAATGTCCGTGGGAAATAAACATGTATTCCTGCATAAACATATCAAGATAGAAATAAAAAAATTAGAAGCTGCCATGGTTAGAATTCTGTTTTTGAAAAACTGCGTGTAATTAAATTCCAGTGGTGCCTAAAACTCTTTTTTATTTCCCAAAATGTTTATTAAATATTTTATTATTTTAATTTAGAAGAACATACAAAAATATTTCTATTCTATATTTGGTTCCAGTTCTTCATTTCGCTGATCTGAAGAAACTTAAATTCCATTGCAGCATCAGTTACACAACTTCACACAAAACTACTTTATTCTTTCACTTAAAAATATTATAAAAATTACCGTGAAGGATTTAAATCCATTGGTTTGGTCCATAACCGAATTAATCATATAACATTGAAACACTTGCGAAATATTTTTACTACACTCACTGCGCAAGTCTCAATGCATACTAGTGGATATGTGCATATTATTATATAATAACTTGAGCCATCTAGCAAACAATAATGGAACTAACAGCTCAGAGTGAAATGTGTCGACGTGATAAGTGTGCTTATAGAATGGCGGAGAAACATACGTTTCAGCAAATGAAACCTGCGTTGATATAAATTTTACGTTATTTCGTGTTAACTGTATAAATAAATTTGAACGTTATTTACCATATATTAAAAGCTTTTCACGGTAAGCTGAGCAATTTGAAAGCCCTGCCAAAGGACTACTTGGATGCTCGTTTAGTATTCTTCCACTATATGTAAAATTAGCATTGCCACGGGCCTCAACACTTCATTCTTGCGTCAGTCAAGGGAAACTCTAAAATTATAAGGTAAGTAAATTTTTACCAATTTGATAATTCCTATACTTTCACACACTAAAAAGAAATATCAAAAAAAATATAAAAAATATAAAAAATTTAAAATAATTATTTCACTATTTGCAAATGTTTACTTAACACTTTAAATTTAACGTTAATGCATTAGACTTATTTGCCCTCCGCAGTTACCACCTTCATTGGGCGCTTGCCAGCCAGTGTGACCATCAAAACATACGCTGGTAAGGGCAGTGATATTTTTCAAAGGTTGATTTCGAAAGTGCTCAAATAGCCGTGAACAGCCTATACACAGCTTAATCGGTTTGTTGAGAAGTTAAATCTCAGCACGCAACATTACTGATTGATCTAGAAAATAATATTCGTACTTGAGGAGGCCATAAATAATGTTTGTAGCCACTCGCAGCGGAAGCGCCCGGAAATAAATTGCTCATAACTGTAAGAAAACTACCGTAATGTCTGGGCTGCGGCAGACAGTGATTTATTCATTGCCACTTAACCAGCTTTCCCTCCTCAATCTCCTTCTTACGCCTAAAATAATTTGCTGTACTTCGACCCTGCGCGCGTCTTCGCCCTGGGGAGTCGGCCTCGTATACGGGATCCCTCCCTTTCTTCAGCCCTTAATTGCGATAAATGAATAATGGCAGGATGAAGCAGTGATGAGTGGTCAAGGGGCGAGCGCCCCAAACATCCCCCCCTCTTCCCTACCCTTAAATTACCCTCAATTTCATCTCGGAACTCAGTCCTCCTTCACCTCAGAACCCGCCCCTCCACCACACCCTCCCGTCGTCGCCGAAGTGCTGATTGCTTCTGCCTGATTGCCCCGGGAGTAATTCCTTATCTTCTCCTTTGGCACAAATGAAATAGTTCTTTCTTCGAACACACTGAAGCGCTCCAGTCTGCTGGTTTCCGAAAATGCTGGAGACGTGTTTGCGGGAGGTAAATATTGCTACGTACGACCACCTTGCGTGTGGCGGTAACAAATTGCCCTAGGGGAAAGATTATTGGTTTTCCCGATTATTGTTCGATGCTCAGAATTTCCAAACGTGTGTGCCTCCGGCGTATACCTCAAAAATTATCGATGAAAAATGGAGATAAAAAAACTCCGTGAGAAAAGTTTATCCTCCGGACATGTAAATTGCGCTGTGTGGCAACGTACATCCGATTAAAGGCTATTCACGTTAAGGTCTCAAACAAACGTATGAAAAAAATCACTGCCCATAATTGCATATCTGCCACAGTACACAATATTATTAAATTTTAATTGACACTGGCGTGTCATGCGGCGACCGCCTGTACATACATAGGCCACCATGAAAATACGTGAAGACCCCACGTCGCCAATGCTGCTGTTAGTGTGCTGTTGGAAATAAAATACAGTCACATCTGGCAGCCTTTACTACTCAATTGCTAATCCCCTATTTAGGGCATCCTATGTGCAGGTGCTCTCCGCAAGGCGTGTCAGTTCCGTTTGCCTTCGTGGTATGCAACTTGTCGTGCTAGCAGGTTATTATAGCTGCGGACTCCCTGTGTTTATTTCCTAACTTCAACTTAATTTTAAAAATACTAGATGACCTTTCCAAGCATTTTGTTACTAGGATTTACTGTTTCTATTAGCCCGTAGATACAGTGGTTTTAATTTCGACATGTTATTAAAAAAACATTTATAGTCACTGCAGTTAGTTTTACTTATTTTATACAATTGGAGTAATAATTTGTATCAGTAACATATTCGCATTCCAGACAATTCCACAGTTTAACTTGGGATGGCCCAGGAGTAACGTGGTTAGGCTCATGGAAATGTTGATTTTATACCGGATGTTCATGACCAAATGATAATAAACACCAGAGTGGCGTAGATTAGTACAAATGGAGCATATTTCATTAGTTCTACGTCTATAGTTAACCCGCTAATGACAGTGGCAATGGGCAGGGGTGGGTAGGCAACCACAATAGCCATGTTATGGGGCCTCCCCTACCTGTCCACCTGTTCGGGAAGTGCATGTCTAGGTGCCGGCGAACTGCAATGGCGAAATGAGGTGATGCCCCATCTTACTGAAACCACATCGCCTCACTAGCATATAAAGGGACTTCCTCCAAGTACTCCGGTAACACGTCCTGCAGGAACTGTAGATGCGTAGCACCTCCGAGACTGTGACCGTGAGGTACTGAGCTGTGTTATCAGGCACCAGACCTGCGCACAGGCTGGTTACAATGCCACGCATACAAGGTTGCATACCCGCCCCTGCAGATTGCCACTGCCATTAGTAGGTTAACTAAGGACGTTAAGACTATTGGCTCCTTGATGAAATATGCTCCATTTGTACTTATCTGCCCCACTCTGGTGTTCATTATCATTTGTTCGTGAGCATCCGGCCTACGGCAGAAGGATACAAAACGACAAGAAAAACAGATCCTACGCGGGGCTTTCAAAAGTACTCAGGTAACCGAGCTTCATAGCGTTCTAACGTTGTACCAAAATTAAACTCTCTTACAAAAGATATCCCTTGACGCATATGCAGATGTCTTTATTTTGCGGTTTCAATTAAATGAATCTTACTTTTGCGTGAACAACTTTTTCTATTTTGTATTGACAGCTAAAAATTCTGAGATACTATCAAAAGGCACGCAATGCTACAGGAGAAACAAGTGTTTTAACAAGCCTTTTATAAACTGTTTTGCCGTAAATTTCCGTATTCTCTTTTTCATCTATCCCCACTATAGGCGTGAAGAGTAGGGCCTGATTACGAAAACTGGTATCGGGTAGGATTAAGAGGTGTGAGAAAGTAGTCACACACTCAGAAATTCAACATTGCGTGTGCTGCAAAATTAAACGCAATAGGAAGAATCGGTGGTGTGCTTATATATGTGTGTATGTATATATATATATATACTGTAAGTTTTTAACCAATACAGTGTATGTAAATAGTACTACGTGACAGGTTGAAAATATGGGAATGTTTAGCATTGCTACTATACAAAGTTGGGAACTTCCCTCCCTATGCATTTGACTCTTTCCTGAGCAACTGTAGGAACGTTACCATGCATGTATGGGTACGTAATTTACCATTCATGCTTTATCAAACACCTCGTAACTAAATCAATACGAAAGAGTTTATTACCTCCATTCTTGAATATGACATGCATATTAAAAAAATTAATTCATGGTGAAAAAGGAATAGGAATATTACAGTTTCAAACCTTTTTCTACGACTTAGGCCAGGATTACGTTTACTTTCGCGTTTCACGTAACACTGTACAAGTAATACGTTAACGTAAACCGGCTACAACTGGACTTGTGTGTTTCAATGAGACCTTTTAAAATCGTTGTACGTGTACGTAAAGAAAAGTTTGTCAGTGTCATGCTTTTGCGCAATAAGTGATACGTCACTATGAACCTCGTAATCTTGCAGGCTTATCACAATAGGTTCGATGTTTTCTTAGATTTCGTGAATTTATATTTCGTGATGTCGTCTGCTCAGTTGTTTATCTCTCGCGTATATCATTATTTCCCGGAATTGACGAAACAGTTGTAANTTTCGTGATGTCGTCTGCTCAGTTGTTTATCTCTCGCGTATATCATTATTTCCCGGAATTGACGAAACAGTTGTAAAAGTTAGGCTATAGTTATTTTTTATTCGTAAATATTTTGGGATCTTTACATTGCAAAAATTTACTAATTATGTTTCCCAGAAGTATAAAATTGCCGGCATGAAGTGGAGAATGTTTACCATAAAACCTGACATTTTTTATAGGCCGCCCTCATGAAACACAATTTAATTTTCTCAGGCCGATAAATATTTATTACGTGCGGTTTATTCCCATATAATCTATATCGCGTCTACATCTCCTAGGGACATTTAGTTCTGGAGGTTATGGCGATCTCTTAGTTGTTTCCAAGTTTGGGTAAATCCAGAACGCCATACTTCCGTAACCTGTTATTGCCATATTAGAAGTGTCCAAAAGAACAAATACGCCTGAATAACTTGAATTTTCAGATTTTATAGTACACTAAAGTTTACGTGCTTACGTTGAAGCATCATAATACGCCACCCAAAAAGGCCACGTTTTATGTACACGTGAAAGTTTAGCGTGATGTGTATTACGTGATGTGTGTTACATGTAACGTGAAGTCATCGTAATCCCGGTCTTTCACGGTAAACATCTGAACGTGTAAATGTCTTGAAACCCGCTCGAGATTCGAGATCACTATATTTAGGTTACAGTAGTATGTCTCGTTCTTCAATAAACTACTGCCCACGATTTTTAAAAATACGCATGCTTGAGATATGTGCTTCATTTAATATATATATATATATATATATATATATATATGTAAATATGAATTCCGCTATCCCAAATAAAAAGGCGTGAATTTTTTCTTACAAAACTTGTGACATATTGTTTGAAAGTGGGATCATAATTACCTCACGTATTTTTTTTTTTTGTTTTTTTTTTGTTATATGTTTTTGTGGCTTCATGCGAAGCAGAAATTCCTACACGTAATCAATATAAAATTTTTGAAATTTAAAAAAAATGTATAATTTGTGGTTGCTGGCAAGTAGGCGCGCTAGGTAACCTCATGATACTGGGATACAATGACAATGATGAACCATCCGTTCCCTTGACGGGAGACAAGCTACGACTAAACATCTGGCGAATCAGAGCTCGTGACCAGAGTAATTAGCCCTACAGTCTGGAGCGTTGAAGGGACTCTGTAAATGCTATGTGCAGGTGCTGTGTGTTTTTTTTTTTATGGGCACGAGCTCGCTCGGGTGTCCCGGGCACCAGGTGGAGATTTCAGAGGGTGGAGAGAGACTGCGAAAGAGGGAAAGAGAAGGCGCGAGGGGATGATCACAATGGCTACAGCTAAAACGGGGAGGGGCCAGAGCCCACCCCGGTGGTTACCATGGTGACCGGAGCTCAGCCCCCGCCCCCAGAAACATCCCTTTCCAACCCCCCTCGCTATCCTTCGCCAAGGAGCACACACCACAACCCACCCCTCGGCCATATCTGCTCCGGCTAATCATTGTTCACCCTGCACCCCCTCGAGTTGCTCTGAAACCCGTCTCCTCGCCCTCCTCATCCGTGATCGGCGGTGGACCATCCCGCGCATTGTTGCCAACTCAGTGGATTTGCCACCATGTATGGTGGATTTTTTCCGTAACTACTAGGCAGAATATTGCTATCTTGTGGTCTACGGAAAACCTAGTGGATTTTTTTCACCTGTCGGTGGCGTGTAAGGCGAAGAAAATATCTCTGGGGTATCTAATAATTATATTAAAATGCGGGTACGATGAAGCGATAAGTATTTCTAGCATACTAACATAGTTATTCATGAATTGGTGGCATTTCAATATTGTGCTTAATTCTTAAGGCGTTGTTGCTTTTTCAGTTTCTTGATAACTACGCAAATTTAATAGTGGCAAAGTAAACTTAGTTTNAATTCTTAAGGCGTTGTTGCTTTTTCAGTTTCTTGATAACTACGCAAATTTAATAGTGGCAAAGTAAACTTAGTTTAAAAAAAAAAGTGTAACTATTATTCTAATAACGAAGTGGGTTCTGGTGGATTTCCATTTGCGGCCCAGTGGAATTCNAAAAAAAAAAGTGTAACTATTATTCTAATAACGAAGTGGGTTCTGGTGGATTTCCATTTGCGGCCCAGTGGAATTCTCTGTCTTAAGTGTTGGCAACACTGAACCCCGCGTCTCGGGCAATCGAGGCCGATGCAACACAGCATCCAGCCCGGGACGTGGGGCTAATTTAACATTTTCCGCGAACTTCCACCTCCCCCCTTCGTCGTTCCCACGGGCCGTTTCACAGGCGAGGTCTGGCACTCGGCGCGGGGGATGGCGCTGAGCGCGGCCATTCGCAGTGCATCACGGGAGCGCTGGATAACCCGGCTCGAGAGAAGGCATCTCCAAATTGCGGTGGCACACTTACGAGAAGTCTCTTTACTTGCAAGAGTTTCCTCTCGTTTTATTGGGACGCTCATTACTGCCAGCTCTTAGTGCCGGCGAGTCTGTGCGTCTGAACTGCCGTCGAGTATTTTGCCGCTATCATTATTATTATTATTTTATTTGGAGTAGACTTAGCGATTTTCTTCTGGTACAGGCACTTACAAAATTTTTGTTAGCAAATTTCACTACTCAAACTGTATGCTGCTGTCATTAAAAAAATGTTTTAATTCAATAGCGAAATAATTTGATAGAAAAATATATTTTACTTTGCTTCTTGTTTTTAAACAATCATAAATTTACAGAACTCTCCGATTGAGCCTTTATGATGACACAAGTAAGTTAGAATATTTAAGCCAGACATGTTCATATGTAATTTAAAAAAATTTATACTATGTTTTCACACATACCTGTCTGGATTAAAATTCGTCTTAGGTTGGTTATAAGGGGGCTCTGGACAAATTTCGGTCACCTAAATACTGACTGTCCAGTACGTATGTCACACAAGAATCATATTAAAGTAGACAACATTAGTGAAAAATTTGTATTAAAGTTCAATATTGTGAGGTTTACCTTGGCGCAAATCGTTTAATACAAAAGCTTACACTAGTAAATTGGTTAGTATTTATTTTTACAAAATTATTTCAACTTAAATTTACTGTCCACATTTAGCTTTGTTATAAACACTTTGCAGATCATCTTCAACTTTACTACCTCAAAGATCATCTTAAACTTTACACACATGCATTCATACCAATTTGACACTTGCCTTTTCTACATGTCACATGAGAGTTGTCAGTCATAAAAAAACTGAACCAGAGAATAAAGCAATCTTAGGTTACGAAAATGGAACTCAAGCCTTTGTTAGTTACAATTCGTTAAGTACATACTGTAACATTTTTTCCAATATGTTCGTGCCACTTTTCGTTACTTGTTTTACGATACGTTTCTAACACATTTTGTAGCCAGTTTACCAGTGTTTTCTGAACACTGTAAACCTGAACCGCGTTATTGGAACTGCTGTACAGTATTTCTACCGAGTAAGATGGCGTAGTGGCATCATACTGGACTGGCCTTCGGGAGTATGCAGGTTCGATTACCTGGCCAAAAATTCCTGCTTCCACTTAATATGGTTTTCCGAAATAATTCTATTTGAGTTCCTTCCCCGCTCCTGAATCATAGAGCTATTTGTTACGTCTCTTGTGACAACACTGTGGACGAGACGTACATCCACTATTAATGAAACTAGCGTGTTGCGTTTTAGCAGCTAACTGATTGCATTTTTTCCAAAGGTATATTTGTCTCCNCCACTATTAATGAAACTAGCGTGTTGCGTTTTAGCAGCTAACTGATTGCATTTTTTCCAAAGGTATATTTGTCTCCGAGTTGAATTTATTACTCGATGGAACATGAGCTCCACGTTTGTCATTTTAATTTCCGTCCTTAACTGCCCAAGATAGCTACTCTCCCTGTGGGTGATACGCCATGTAGCTATTATTTACGCCCGCTACACACGTGGTGGTGTGTACAATGGATTTTTCTAATTTTGTGTATCATGTAACTCCATCCTTGCTGGCNCGTCCTTAACTGCCCAAGATAGCTACTCTCCCTGTGGGTGATACGCCATGTAGCTATTATTTACGCCCGCTACACACGTGGTGGTGTGTACAATGGATTTTTCTAATTTTGTGTATCATGTAACTCCATCCTTGCTGACGTGTGCTATGAAGCTCTTCTTTCGCGAAAGAAATTCTGGAAATTGCAGGAATACAAGGAGAGGCGTGGAGAAAAATTGTAGGAAACTCATTTCATCCAGGAAAGAACACTTGTTGTGTACTCCATAGCAGCACGCTCTTCACGTTTGTCACATTACCACATTACCCCATTACCACATATTCCATTTGACTGTGGCTGTTCGTGGGTCTCTAAAGTTCAAAATTGAACAACAAAAATTATCACCGATGTTTTATTTTTATATCGTTGACTTAAACATATTTGAAATAAATTTGTATTATTTAGGTTTACAAGAAATTATTTGGATGAAAGATGCCATGATTATTTTTGTAATAATAAAGGGAAATTATATCAAATCTCGCAATATGTTACTATGGAATGTGCGCCATAATGAAAGTTGAAGAATTTTAAATATAGTCTGTTCGTGGTTTTCTTCGCACTTTTCGAATCAAACATTTGAAAAATTCTCCCCATGCATGACGTGCTTGGTTTTTTCCTAAATGTCTGTCGTATCACAAGCGTTTTATACTTGTGTTAACATAAAATTACCTTAGTTTTGGTTAAATTAAATTTTGTCCATAAATTATATTTCATTTACAATTAGTATATATTAATGAAAACAGTGAGAAAATAGGTGTGTTGGTAGTTCCCAGTAATAAATAGTTCTTACACAACGTATTATTGCACTGACTGCGCACGAATGCGGTGCGTTGTCCCTCTGGTGTAACCTTGGGTAAGCTCTCTTTGCACGAGGCGTAGTAATATCCTGTAAGTGGAAATTTAGCAGGGCTTCAGAAAAGTGTGAAGTAACCGTGAATGAACTATAGCAAAAAAAGTAGACTTCCAAGTTGTTATAAACATGGCGATACATAAATGATTTTGCAAGTTTCATAAAACGGCGTGTTTTAAATATGCGATATTTTACATTTAGTGATACAAGGTGATGTTTTAGCAACTCGTTTTCAAAAAATTAATTTTATTCCGTGTAAAAAAAATTTTACTCTTGCACCAANCCACTATTAATGAAACTAGCGTGTTGCGTTTTAGCAGCTAACTGATTGCATTTTTTCCAAAGGTATATTTGTCTCAGAGTTGAATTTCTTACTCGATGGAACATGAGCTCCACATTTGTCATTTTTAATTTCCGTCCTTAACTGCCCATGACAGCTACTCTTCCTGCGGGTGATACGCCATGTAGCTATTATTTACGCCCGCTACACACGTGGTGGTGTGTACAATGGATTTTTCTAATTTTGTGTATCATGTAACTCCATCCTTGCTGACNCTAATTTTGTGTATCATGTAACTCCATCCTTGCTGACGTGTGCTATGAAGCTCTTCTTTCGCGAAAGAAATTCTGGAAATTGCAGGAATACAAGGAGAGGCGTGGAGAAAAATTGTAGGAAACTCATTTCATCCAGGAAAGAACACTTGTTGTGTACTCCATAGCAGCACGCTCTTCACGTTTGTCACATTACCACATTACCCCATTACCACATATTCCATTTGCCTGTGGCTGTTCATGGGTCTCTAAAGTTCAAAATTGAACAACAAAAATTATCACCGATGTTTTATTTTTATATCGTTGACTTAAACATATTTGAAATAAATTTTTATTATTTAGGTTTACAAGAAATTATTTGGATGAAAGATGCCATGATTATTTTTGTAATAATAAAGGGAAATTATATCAAATCTCGCAATATGTTACTATGGAATGTGCGCCATAATGAAAGTTGAAGAATTTTAAATATAGTCTGTTCGTGGTTTTCTTCGCACTTTTCGAATCAAACATTTGAAAAATTCTCCCCATGCATGACGTGCTTGGTTTTTTCCTAAATGTCTGTCGTATCACAAGCGTTTTATACTTGTGTTAACATAAAATTACCTTAGTTTTGGTTAAATTAAATTTTGTCCATAAATTATATTTAATTTACAATTAGTATATATTAATGAAAACAGTGAGAAAATAGGTGTGTTGGTAGTGCCCAGTAATAAATAGTTCTTACGCAACGTATTATTGCACTGACTGCGCACGAATGCGGTGCGTTGTCCCTCTGGTGTAACCTTGGGTAAGCTCTCTTTGCACGAGGCGTAGTAATATCCTGTAAGTGGAAATTAAGCAGGGCTTCAGAAAAGTGTGAAGTAACCGTGAACGGACTATAGCAAAAAAAAAGTAGACTTCCAAGTTGTTATAAACATGGCGATACATAAATGATTTTGCATGTTTCATAAAACAGCGTGTTTTAAATATGCGATATTTTACATTTAGTGATGCAAGGTGATGTTTTAGCAACTCGTTTTCAAAAAATTAATTTTATTCCGTGTAAAAAAAATTTTACTCTTGCACCAAACAGTAAATACAGCTCTTTTGTTATCACTTTCCCTCTTGTTCTTTGTATCGTCTGGATACATGGATCATATTTCCTTACGTATGCATATTCCATATAAAGTGTTCATAATATATTATATATATGTACATCATATAGCCTAAATTAAATTACATACTTGGTTTTAGTGACTTTGAATAAGTTGAGAATGGTGACCACGTTCAGCTGGACACAAAAAGAAATTATTGTGCGTAATCGTGTAGAATATTTGCAGCCTAAGTTCATTAATATCATCGTGAAAAACATAGTCACTGAAATTGAAGTAACTTACACATTTTGTAGTAGGACGTACCTTATTGTTAGTGTTTTCCTTCTTACGCTACCAACGAAACTCAAGAATCGCAATACTTTCTCATCGCAAATACTTGTTTCTATGAGTTGATTTGTTTTACCTTGCCTAACAACTATTGTTGTTTGATAAACTGGAGATGCGCATTTATTCAAGTGAGTGCTCTCATACGTATGCTCGAAATAGTCTTTCAGCTTAGAGGCGTCCCCTGTATTAAATGCAGTTGTTTACTCCTATAACTAGAATTTAAATTTTGTACGTTAAGTTTCAGAAAGAAACTCGAATTAAAGTGGCTAAATAATTTTGATATTTGGTTTCAGTTTGTTAACTTAATCGAAAAAAATTCAGTAGCCGCCTCTGGGCCAGATAGAATGCCCGGAATGGCGGTTTACACTAGGAGTGAAAACATTAAAATAAACGTAGTTCTGTTTTAAGTCGAAACTTCCGAGTTGGGTGAGAACCAGTTGTTGCGTAAGGTCACGGTCGCACGGAATACNCAGTAGCCGCCTCTGGGCCAGATAGAATGCCCGGAATGGCGGTTTACACTAGGAGTGAAAACATTAAAATAAACGTAGTTCTGTTTTTAAGTCGAAACTTCCGAGTTGGGTGAGAACCAGTTGTTGCGTAAGATCACGGTCGCACGGAATCCATAACTATTTCTCTTCAAAAATGTTCAGAATTGCACTCGATGGCTCCGAACTTGTTCCGATCGCAGTCACGTCTTGTTTGAAAGTAAACATGTTGTGTATGTACATCGGAACGAATTTTCTTCTGTGTGTTGCGCTCTGATTTTCTATTACGAAGTAACTAGACAATGTAACTAAAATAACTTAAATTGACGGGAATTTCTGCAGTCGTTAAAATAAATAATAAGCCAGTTAAAAAAAAAACAGTGTTCGCTATACTGTAACGATAAAAAATAAGGTAATTTGTGTTGTAATTTATGAAATACTCAACCACAATGGGTAATTGAAGCGATAATAAATGAATATGGGAGCATATTTTCGAGGTTAGAATTTCCTGTTTGCATTCAGTTATTGAGGCGTAACCACTTGAATTAGCTCCGTTTGCAAACATGTTAGAACATGGCTGCCAGACGAATTTACAATAAACACGTTTAGACTACTCGCGTGAATGCGGCTTAAATATGAATTTATCAATTGTAAGTCACCATAAACTATATTATGGCATGTAGTACCAGACTTTTTACAGTAGTACGAGACAGAACAAATCTCGCAAAAATATATTACGCCTATATTTTAATTATTGTGCAAACTGTACATTTTTTTTTTTTGCTGAAAAGTGATATTTGAAGGAAAATAAACTCGCAAACATAGGCCTCTTTTAGGTTACTTTAACAGTAGGCCTATATTAGGAACGTTGACAATTTTGGGCTGACTATNATATGAATTTATCAATTGTAAGTCACCATAAACTATATTATGGCATGTAGTACCAGACTTTTTACAGTAGTACGAGACAGAACAAATCTCGCAAAAATATATTACGCCTATATTTTAATTATTGTGCAAACTGTACATTTTTTTTTTGCTGAAAAGTGATATTTGAAGGAAAATAAACTCGCAAACATAGGCCTCTTTTAGGTTACTTTAACAGTAGGCCTATATTAGGAACGTTGACAATTTTGGGCTGACTATATCGGAAATAATTTTAGCAGAAATTACTTAATTAACATAAACAGTTGTACCATTACACTTGGTCCATATATTATGAGGGTATTCATTAAAGGAAATTTCAGAAAATAAAATCTGTCAGTTTATTTTGAACTTTTGGTCCGTTATAGACTTCATGTTGTTTATTGTTATTCACAGATGTTTTTATAAATTATTATTTTATTTTAAAGCTTAACAAATTTTTTTTTATGTCATTTTTATAGTGGAGCTAGGTCTATTTGTAATGAGATTTAAAATTATCTGTATTTTCGTGTCTCTGATTACAAACCTGACTACCGGCCTGTTGTACATTCCACTATAAAATGCATGCACATCACAGTATTTGTAAAATCTCTCTATGCCCTGTATTTCTTACAACACGTAAAATGTATGTACGAAATATTTTAAAACTCATCGACACAAATATTTTATGCATTTATTTAGAAATTTTGTATTACAATACTCGCTTTAATACAATATTTTTACATCATGGTTGAATGTTATCAGTTATTTATGAATTGCGGGTAAATTGTCGGAGGTTTTTCTGTAAGAACCTCTATTCACAAATATTTGGCGCTTTTTCATTATTATAAATTATATATTGCAATTTATTTCTGAAAATAATGACAACATACTCGTGACTCCAACGCGTTTATATAACTACGCTAGAATGGATATATATATATATATATATGAGAGAGAGAGAGAGAGAGAGAGAGAATGCAACGATGCTTGCCGGTTAACTGCTTCTCCTCTAATAAAGCGTNGAGAGAGAGAGAGAGAGAGAGAGAGAGAGAGAGAGAGAGAGAGAATGCAACACCATCGTACACTTGAAAACTATGTGTTTGCGGGTATATTTCCTGCTATAGAGGCTAAAGTGCTTATTGTCATGTTGCTGATGCATGATCCTGATAAAGTAATTTTATCACGCAGTTTAGCATTGAAAGGTGACAGTATGTGCGTGTTTATTGCAGTCTCAGAACAGCTGCCACGTTCGTACGTGGATTCCCTTGTTGTGATTTCTCAAACTGATGTCTCTGCGCTAATAAAGCGGTGCACAGCGTTTACGAACTCAACGAACATTTAAAATTGAAACAGCGACGTCTGAAAGCCTGCTTGGAACATTCGCAAGTCGCAGTGTAAAATACGCGAACCGTTTGCAGTTTGCTTGTTCAGGATTTCCCCTCTCTCCCTCTTCATACTTTCGAGTACAGACCTGGTACAAAACTGCTTTCCTTTCGAGGCTGTATTTTTGTCGCTACGTTTAAGCTTGCGCGAGGCGTTATGGCGAGCCAGTAACCCATTTTTCGGACACAGTACAGTATGCTCGGCTGACATAAAACGTAACTTAAAAATTTGGGTGCAAAAATATTTTTAATTTTTAATTTCCCGAGCAGTGAAACTTCTGGACTGTCGTCGTTACATGCCATTCGACTTAAAGAAAATTAAAATAAATAAATAAATGCCTAAACAGAGTTATACTTTTTTGTGCGCATATGTGTGAAATACACGGAGCAATAAAAAAAAATTAAGCAAAGGAAGCTGTACTGTATTGTTTAAGACATACTTTAGTTTAAGATGTGCTTAGCAAAAGTTATTTCATAAGAAATCAGGACAGTCACAGGTAAAGTTTATGCAATTATACTATTTAATATTCAACCGTTCTGAAACATGCAAAAAAAAATAATTACCTAAATATATCTTCTGTAGTTGCAGGAAGTGACACCATACAGATAAAAAAATTTCCATGGTCTTAATGGAAAAAATTATTCGATGTNAAAATATTTTTAATTTTTAATTTCCCGAGCAGTGAAACTTCTGGACTGTCGTCGTTACATGCCATTCGACTTAAAGAAAATTAAAATAAATAAATAAATGCCTAAACAGAGTTATACTTTTTTGTGCGCATATGTGTGAAATACACGGAGCAATAAAAAAAAATTAAACAAAGGAAGCTGTACTGTATTGTTTAAGACATACTTTAGTTTAAGATGTGCTTAGTAAAAGTTATTTCATAAGAAATCAGGACAGTCACAGGTAAAGTTTATGCAATTATACTATTTAATATTCAACCGTTCTGAAACATGCAAAAAAAAAATTATTACCT
This sequence comes from Clitarchus hookeri, assembly GCA_002778355.1. Taxonomy (NCBI): domain Eukaryota; kingdom Metazoa; phylum Arthropoda; class Insecta; order Phasmatodea; family Phasmatidae; genus Clitarchus; species Clitarchus hookeri. The sequence goes on from NQII01000662.1 coordinate 296,116, forward strand.
AAATATATCTTCTGTAGTTGCAGGAAGTGACACCATACAGATAAAAAAATTTCCATGGTCTTAATGGAAAAAATTATTCGATTTCGTCGTGAATTCACGTGCCCTTATTTTACAACGGTGTTATTTATTTCGTAAGTGCAACGTAACATAAGTAAATATTTGCGTTTCTTCACCGAAACCTGTACGTAGTTACCAACATGACGTCCATAAATATATGAAAGTAACGCAATAAATTAAATCTTCTTCAAAAGACCTCTAACAACTGACATGAGATGTCACTAGGCAAGTATCTAGGCTTCTGCGTTATAGTCTGTAAAACTCTGTGTACTTGCAATCGACGTAAACAAATTCCCAGTTTTTCGTCTTCCTGTCGGTTTTTCAAGACTGCTCTCTGCTACAAACAGTTGGCACCTTGTTTCAGATACTTCGATCGATATAATGTTACAGACGTGAATGCCTTACGTGTTGAAGAACTCCCACCGTAGCCGCGGATCGCACTTGTGTCGCCTCGTCAGCGCTCGAGGCTGACGAATAATATTCCGCCCTTATTGCCCACGGAGATCAGCTCAGTGCTTCCGTTTTTACGGACTCCGTTTCCGGATATTTAGATAGCACATTTCCCTCAGAGACTCATTTAATTAACGGAAACTTTTGATAGTGAACATGAGACGTCGCCAAGTTTAACAAGTTTTGGCACATTGTATTTAATTCATTGATTTGTCTCCTCCTTTTTTTTTGTTATCATTTATTTAATCATATTTCTAATAGTAGCAGTAACCAAAAAAAGTTCTTCAAAACGAAACCGTCTTTGTCTTGTCCTCCCTCTTTTTTCTACGCTCGCGAATGATTTAACACGAAAAGGTGTGCGGCTGACAACAAAAAAAAAAGGCTATCTCCTGCGCGTTCATTCCAAGAAAACCTAGACACTAGCTCACCCGCCTTGCAGAAGACGCATACGTAACGACCATAATTAAAATTTGTGAGGTTCTGTTTCTCAGGAGGAGGCAAGGCCTTAACACGGCTCTCCACTTCCCAACTATCTCCTCCCAGTTCTTTATGAATCAATTAAATTTTATTCTCCTTGTACTGTTGGAGTGGGAGGGAGGGATGGTCGACGGCAGCGAAACCAGGAGTTTAAGTTATTTCTAAGTTTGTCCGGTTGCGACCCCAACGCACAAGCCACACACATCACGCCAACCAAAGAGTCGTTTCTGGGGGATGGAATTAAATGCTCTTTGCCTAGGGTTACCAGACATCAAGGACACATCCTCCTTTTCAAGCTTTTATTTTGCGCTTGGTCGAAATATTTTGTTATTAAAAAATGTGTCATTTTTTGAGCGAGTGAAGAGATTTGGGCGGCTCTTAACATCCGGGTCCTGAGAGCCGATTAGGGTGAAGCCACGTGAGTATGGAGCAGCGCCAGAATGAAGGGGCGCGGAAAACGGGATATCCCCGAGAAAACCCGCCGACAAGCTGTGACCGCGAGCGGCCCCGCCGGGAATCTAACCAGGTTCGCGTAGGTGGGAGGCGAGTAGTCTGACAACTACACCACCGTGGCCCCGTTTGGATTGAAGAAAATTGGTATTTGTCTACCAATTATTTTAATTCCAACAGAACGTGTTATAGCTGCGTTGTCAGCATTCACTGGGTTAATGATATGAAAATATCTTATAGGCAGTTCATGGTTAACTGACCACTTTGAAACCAAGCTATGAAAAATGTCACTGCCCCTACCTGCATATATTTTAAAGGGCTCACTGACTGGTGTGCTTCCAGTAAAGTTGGTAACGATGGAAGGAAAGTTGACGTTGAAAAGAAAATACAAGCTAAATATTTGTAAATACCGAAATGATTTATTTTTTGCTTTTTTTAAGGGTAAGTGTTAGCGAATTTGTAAAACATTTTCTTTTCTAAAAATTCCACTTCTTCACTTAACCGACGCAAGTGATCAGGTACACGGCAATGTTAATTTTTCAGACGGTGGAATAAAACATAGAAGTCTGCGTAAAGCAAGGCTTTCAAAAGTCTTCAGTTAACCATGAGCGGGGGCTTATAACGTTATTTGATAAACCATGTAAATTATGCTTATGATTCATTTTCGAAATTCTCGTTTAGATTAATTTTCCATTCTGCAGTGTGAGTATTAAAATACTTTCTTGCGTAAAATAAATTTCGTATAGCATACGAAATTTATTTTCCTGGTAGTTGGCTTCCATATATTAAAATGTTCACTTACAACTGAAACGTTGCTTTACGTAATTTAATTCTACTTTTAAAAAATTGTTTGTTTAAAATTACTCATTACCGGATTGAAATATTTTTTCATCGATATTAGAATTAATTAATATACACTATATGTAAAAAAAACTTAAATGGTGGCCCCATTATAAATAATATGTAGCGCTACAGAAATTGCTTTGTCCTCCTTTTAAATGAAATGTTCTTTTCCGGGGTAGATTTCGTCCCTACTCTATGTGCACCCTCTCCACTATCCCTAACGCCCTGTACTCTCGTGATGAACCTCAGAGCAAGTCGCATTTGATGTAACGACCGCCTGCAGGCGGGGAAATGCAGTCTGCCTTGGTACGGCTTAAGAACTGACAGTTCGTTCTTAGACTCGCCAAGTATTGTTATTATTTTTACCTTTCGGCGGTTGGGTTAAGGCGTGGGCCTTTTCTAGAGACAAGATCTCGCAGAGTTCTTAATTTTTAGTCTGGGGACTGTCCTATCCATTATTTGCACCTGCGTGACACGTTCTATTGCCGTCGTGTCAACGTCCGCCAAAGAAAGGCGTAAAATGTTGCTTTGCTAGCATCCAGCCAGCTTGTTCTCTAGGTTCAAACATCTGTACACGTGGACAAACATTGCGAAAATTCGAATGAATGTGTTAGGAATAGTTTAACGTTTTAGATCCTTTATTGCGTGTATTCAGAATTCCACTTGATATAATTATTATCCAACAAAATTCAAAGGAGTTGAAAAAAAAGAAGTCCCAAATAAAAAAGTGGGGTCAACGTGTACATCCAGAAGTTCTCCTCCTTAAACCGAGTGACTTACAGCAAATGCATGTGGGGATGACGTGAAGCAAACTAACTCACTCTCTTGCAGGGGACTCGAACCCACTCCCCTGCCCCCTGCTGCGATGAACGGCTCACTGACAACCGCGCTGCGGGGAACCGGTGTAAACTTTGAACTCTTGGAGTCCGAGCTGCACTAATAATGTAATTTTTCCGCGTACATTTGCAATTTTATGTATTTAACCAGGCGGTTTTGATAGGAAATATGACTGCATAAAATGTATTTTCTAAGCGCATTGCAGTGCAATACAAATATAAAGACGTGCCGCGTGTTTGTGAATTTCAGCGAATTTAAAACCACCTTCAAAAGAATATTAATGAATTTAAAACAGGTGTAATATACACTTTTTGAACTTCGCTAGTCTACCCCCAAGTAAAGGCTATTCACGGTAAAGTGAGCACTTTTGAAAGCTTTACTATTTGGAAAAAGAGTCAATAAATATTTTTTATTTTAGCCTTCGACGTTAACTTTCGAGTGCGGTGGAATATACAAATTGTGTTTATTACTTAAATTACGACATTTAATTAAAAAGTTTGTTGGAGGATAAAATATGTCTGAAAGGAAAAAAATAACTAGGGCCTCAAGAGTGCTCACTTCACCGTGAACAGTCATTAATATATATTTAATTCTTTAGGTTCAAATTTATCTGTGCATGCTTTTCCCTGAAAATAAAAGCTTCTACGTTCTCTTATGTCAGAGGACCACGTGTCCCTTATATGCACAACCGAAAAACATCAATCTGGCATGTGCGAAATTTAACCTTTTGAACTGCGCTGTTTTTTTTTTAAACTCGTTTTTAGCCTTTATCGGGGTGACTCTTCAGGTTTATTTGATGGCACCGAAACGCACTATTTCAATTACTGTCATTTCGGCAATGGTATCTAGGGACGTAGAAATTATTCCATCGTTTAGAATTCAAACAACTTGAGAGCTTACGCGCGTACACAATCGAGGACAATCTATAAGCGGTGTAATAAAGTAAGTTTTTGTTTAGAGTTCCCTTTTTCTCGTGTCTCCTGCCCAGAAGACTATAAACGAATTGTGGGAAGGCGTACTGATTTAATAGCTGCTTCCTCGGTGACAGCATAATATTAGGAACAGCGTTATTTTTTTATTCATCAGATTTCGGAAAGACCTGTTTCGTTGTTCGGCTTAAAAAAATCTCTTTTTTTATGGCGTCAGATTTGTTGTAATTTAGAGCGATTGGGATCTTCACGGTCTGTACCTCGCACTTTAATGTATCAAGGATGTAAGGTTTTTTGACGAGTGAAATATTTGTGGCGTTACATGGAATGACGAAACAGGGTCTCCCCCCGCCCCCTCCAACCAGAAGTCTTATCCTAGCTATCTGTCCATGGAGTAACTACAGCATAATTTTCTGCAGGAGAGACACTTCCGCGCAGATTCAAGGCGAAGCAACCCTTTTGAGAGCGAGGGGAAAGTTTTTCCTACCCTCCCTGCGACAATGCCCAGATATTATGGGGGTGCGTGTAATATATCTCACTGGAGCAGAAAATGCCAGCCGCCTATACAGGGGTGGACGGCCATCCATAATCCCGAACCAGCTTTCTAAAAAAAAAAAATTTCCACCATTTTACTGAAGGCCACGGGACCGATGTTTTGAGGGTTTTCACTTTAACCTCCTACCCTTTGGGCTTCCTCAACCCCCTCCCTTCCCGAGAAAGCTTGCGCTCTGTAACCCTTCTTGAGTTACTGCGCCGAGAAGTGATTGACGACGACGCCCCGCACAAAACGCCATGGCTCCACGGAGCCTCCTCCCCCCCCTCCACCCCGCTGTACCTTCCAGCATGCGAGAAACTGTGGGATGCCACACCGGTTCCTCCACGGAGAAAAATTTCCAGCCAGTGTTTCTGGCGGTGCAGTAGTCCCCCCTCGAAAGGAATTCACGCCCGCATTCCTTTAGGCGAGATGATAGTGCGTCCCGAGATAAATACTCCCGCTCGTGAGATAAATACTCCTGCTCTTTCCTTGATCCTCCCACAGTGATATTTCGCGCAGCGACCACGCGAACTTAACGTGTTTGATGCCCGACGTGTTGTATGCTAGGTTACGGTGAATACGCGTTCAAAAATCCAACTTTTGCCATGGAATACTTTTTTATTAGATTAGCCACATTTCATTAAATAACTCAATTAAAAACCGGAGTAAAGTTCATAAATTAATCTTTATANTTTTTATTAGATTAGCCACATTTCATTAAATAACTCAATTAAAAACCGGAGTAAAGTTCATAAATTAATCTTTATCTCAGGTCCATTTTTCTCCTATAAAAAGTATCCTACGTATTAACTTATTTTTTAACCAACACTTGTTTGATAAATAATTTTATTAATGTAAGCGTTGGTACATTGTCCCTTTTNTTTTTATTAGATTAGCCACATTTCATTAAATAACTCAATTAAAAACCGGAGTAAAGTTCATAAATTAATCTTTATATCAGGTCCATTTTTCTCCTATAAAAAGTATCCTACATNTTATATCAGGTCCATTTTTCTCCTATAAAAAGTATCCTACATATTAACTTATTTTTTAACCAACACTTGTTTGATAAATAATTTTATTAATGTAAGCGTTGGTACATTGTCCCTTTTCCAGGCTATTTTTTATCAGAATTGAAGTTATCTACAGTCACTGTTTAGTTATTTGATAGCACAATTTTTTTCGAATTGCGATAAGGGATTTGCTGCACTCACCTGTCACTATACAAAATAATTCTGACAAATGCTGGTCGGGTTCAAAAATAATTATTTACCAGCGAAAAGATGATTTAGTACTTTTTTTTCTATGCAGTTTTAAATAAATTGNACTTATTTTTTAACCAACACTTGTTTGATAAATAATTTTATTAATGTAAGCGTTGGTACATTGTCCCTTTTCCAGGATATTTTTTATCAGAATTGAAGTTATCTACAGTCACTGTTTAGTTATTTGATAGCACATTTTTTTTCGAATTGCGATAAGGGATTTGCTGCACTCACCTGTCACTATACAAAATAATTCTGACAAATGCTGGTCGGGTTCAAAAATAATTATTTACCAGCGAAAAGATGATTTAGTACTTTTTTTTCTATGCAGTTTTAAATAATTCGTAATTAAAACCCTAAATAAAGTTCTAGTATTTTTAACCTCTTTTAATCAAATTCAAGTTTATTACCGAAATTGCTTTAAAATCTTAAAAAAAAATTTTGATACAATATCGGCAACCGAGAGAAGTTGTAAATAATACGTTTAGTGTTTTATTAAGTTCGTTTAAAACTGTTTAGTATTCGAAATATGTTAAAATTACTGCAGTATCCTCTTCTATGATTTATATATTTAATTTGTCGCATCCTACCAAGTCATAGTTAAGACTACTTGTAACCATTTTCAATCAAAACTTAAAACTTCTTCGACAGTCATTTCTCCAAACCTGGAAATACCAGTTCCTGAAATATACGCTTACACTTAAAAACAAATTTCATCAAAATTGTAATCAAAGAGAATTTTTTTATGAGCAACTGCTTCTGGCAATGAATGTGCAATATTCACAAAAAATATGTTTGGGATGGTATATTAACTATGAATGTGACGCATATTTTATTTAGTAGTACAAAGTGTGTAATTTTGGGTCACAATATTTATCTACACAGTTTTCATCAAAATGAGTGGTTGGGGAAGGCTACAGTTAAACATACTAAGTCTCAAAAGACTTCCTTTCCAATGAAAGTGAACTTAAAAAACTAAACTCGTGGACCAAATGACGATGATGATTGGCATGAGCTCCAACAAGACCGTATGTAGTCTGTGCAGTTGCTTCAATAATTATGGCATGTGAGATTAGTTTCAACTGGATGACAGTTCATGCACACAAAATGTTTTTTTTTTTTTTGTAATCTTACAAAAACAATTTGGAAACTAGTTACCAAAAAAAGCATACCTTTAGGGGTAGCGAATTGGTTTTAACTCTTTTGAGAAAGGGGGGGGGGGTTGAGCTACGATTACTTTATAGAAAGATGCATCGCATCCGTACTTGGCACGTGATTTTTTTCCAACGTGAATTTAAACAAATGTTTTGCTGAGGGGGACAAGCATTTTGTTTAGAGGGAAAGGGGCACTCAGTTATTTATTTTTCGTTAATATTTACTTCGAAACACGCTCTTTGTATGCTTCTGTCTCGTGATGTATATTTCCTGTATGAGGTTTTTTTCAGTAATTTTGATATCTTGCCTTTCGATTCGAATACCTTCCTTTCGTTGAATGGGGTTGGTTTTGCAATGCTGTGTTTGAGCCATACCTACATTAAATTTTATTGATGGTTTGTTAACTTGGGAGAGCCAACAGAGATGTTTTCCCCCTTCGAATACCCGCTCTCGTTGTGGAGTCATAGGTCTTAAGACTGTGATGGAATGTAGTTTGGGCCTCCACGAAACCATTGACATTAACCAACCCAGACCCTGCCACGATTCTTGCGCGTGATGGTCGCTGGCACGATGGTGGATGCTCATCCTAAACCCTTGGTTTTGTGGGAAGTATACTCGTACGCTGCTGAGGAGACTGTACACGACAGATCTTGGTAGGTGAAGGTCCTACAGCTACGCAGGTTTCTGCAAGTTATCGTGCGTAGCAAATGCCATGCCACATTTTACACACTTATGTCACTCGATCTGCGTTATTCGAACATTCATACTTTTTTCGTGTCTTCGGACACAGGTGGTTAATATATAAATAAAAAAAACTAAATACTTTCCCCACACTAGCACGCTCTGGTGTACAGTACTGAAAACAAGAGCGGTAGTGGTAAGGGATTAAGCGTGGGTGAATAATTGGTCGGATTTAAGTTTTGGGGTGAGGGGTAACAAAATAAATACTCTATTTCAATATTAATTCAATTAACATTAAATCGAAAAATGAGTTTTGATCGGTCTTAATTTAAAATGTTAAAACAAAGTATTATCTATTTAATAAATTATGCACGTAAGTATACAGCTGATTGAAAAAAAAACTTTTTAAATAGGATGGAAATTTAAAGATATTTTTTATGTCTATGAAAAAATGTGAGTGCCGACAGCTCACTTTGCGGCTGAATCGTCAGAATGAGCGGGTACCGATAGATCGCTTGGCTGTGAAATCGAGAAATTAACAGTACCTATGTGTTGAAAATAGAATCCAATATGGAGGTCGTTGACAGCACTACCTATACTTTAAAAACATTAAAACAAATATGGCTGCCACCTGATGACTAAATCGGCAGCTCGCCTGGTGGGTAAATCGATAAGTAATACACTAGCAACACACAGGTGATGAAAAACATATGAATTCCAAGATGGCGTCTTCAGCAATTTATAAACAAATGACAAGTTTTTAAAATAAATTTTTTTATAAATTTTTGGGATTTTTCTTTTGATTTTTGGAAATTTTTTTGATCAAAGTTAATTGGGGTCAAGGTTAAAGGTCAAGGTCACCTTTATCCAAGATGGCCACCAACAAAGCTCCTCAAATCCCTTTACTGCAAGATGCATGACATTATGTAATTTTTGGCACGCATGGGTTTTGCAAACTTGTTGCATGTAAATTTTAGTTTGCTTCATCTGCATGAAACTAACATGTGTGTTTTTGTAGTGTTTAGCTTTTCATGGTACTATAAGTTATTTGTGTAAAGTAATGAATACTGCCATTCGCTATAGAATTCTTTGGAAGAACAATTGATTTACCTTGTATTACAACTTATTTAATTCATATAGTGTAGAGGTGAATTAATTTCTATTACTGACGCAGTTTTATTAGCATACTGTAGCATATATATTAGTTTATTCATGTTTTATTAACTTTACACTACAAGTCATGAAGTTCAATTCAGTTTCGAAATAAGAACATTAATATACACTGGAGAGCCAAAAAAACTGGTATAGGCGTGCGTATGTAAATAAAAGAGGTATGGAACCAATCAAATTAACGCGATGCGGTCGGCAGCGCCTATATAAGACAACAAGTATCCGGCATAGCTGCTAGATCGGTTACTGCTGCTACAAAGGCAGGCCTTATACGACATAAGGATTGGTCATAGTGATGGTGGATTAGTGAATATGATCCTCTATTACTCAATCCAAAGTTCGGAGTCTATAGATCTATTTTCGACTCTACTGCATTCCTCACACAGAATAGAGAATCACCATGATTCAAACTGTTATCGGCCTAGTCTTATGATAACAAAGCTAAAAATTACTGCAAATTTTCTGTGTAACCCCGAAAGCTTCCTAGACCGTATTGGAATTTTTTAACCTAATGCATTGTATGGAAATATTACCACACATTAAACTGCAAATGTAGGAACGTTCAGTGTCACTACTATACAAAGTTGGGAACTACCCTACGCTTTTGACTGTTTACTGAGCAAATGTAGGAACGCTACCATGGATGTATGGGAAATACATTTACCATACACGCTTTCCCAGTATACATATACACAAATGTGGTAAATTTGCAAACAATTTATTAGAGTGTACCCATGCAACGAGCCTACACCAATCTTGATTATTAATCTGTTAAACTTGTTGCAATTTTGCCTTGGCATGTTGCAAGCGTAATTTAAGCTATGTGCAATATTTCCATTAGCAAGTCAGCTGAACTGTGTCTTGAGCCAAGCTTGAATCACAGGTGGTATGACAGGTTTGCACAGCAAGACAAATTCATATCTCATGGTACGCTTTTCGCAAGCCTACGTGTTTACTGGGTAGTTACAGTGTTTAGTTTTAAGACTGGTTTCTCCCGTGTTCTCCCTACCCGCTACCCGTGCCAGAACCCCACGGGTTCTCTCGGCCCCTCGAAAGATTCCCGCACTGTCCCGAATGCGGTTTGCCAAGGACATGCCAAAACCATCTTAATCCCCCCAGGTCTGTCTTGGCATTTTGTTTTGTGCAATCTTTCCATTAGGAGGAGAGTTGAATTGTTTCTTGAGCGAAGCTTGGATAACAGGTCTCGTGGTACGCTTTCTGCAAGGTTATGTGATATCTAGTACCACCAGTGTTTAGTTGTATGCCATGTTGTCCCGTGCCAGAACCCCCGCGGGTCTCTCAGACCCGCGGAAGGTTCCGGCACAGCCCCGAATGCGGTTTGCCAAGGACATACCAAAACCATCTTAACCCCAAGTTTGCCCGTCTGTTGCAGGGCCGAACGGTTGCCCGCGCCGCCGCGGACGCCAGACCTACACGCGCTTCCAGACGCTGGAGCTGGAGAAGGAGTTCCACTTCAACCGGTACCTGACGAGGCGGCGGCGCATCGAGATCGCGCACGCGCTCTGCCTGACCGAGCGCCAGATCAAGATCTGGTTCCAGAACCGGCGCATGAAGCTGAAGAAGGAGCTGCGCGCCGTCAAGGAGATCAACGAGCAGGCCCGGCGGGAGCGCGAGGAGCAGGACCGGCTGAAGCAGCAGCAGCAGGAGAAGCAGGTGAAGCACGAGCAACAGCAGCAACAACAGCAACAGCAACAGCAGCAGCAACAGCAGCAGCACCACAGCATCACGCACCACCACCACGAGCCGCACAAGCTGGGCCTCGACAAGACCCCCGGGGCGGACCTCCTCAAGGCCGTCAGCAAAGTCCCCACGTAAGACCCGACC
>NQII01000662.1:306891-350461 GCA_002778355.1 Clitarchus hookeri
TTGAGACTGTCTCCCATTTTTGGATGTAAGGAAAACTTTGAGGCGAAGGCTGCTGTTGGTGAAAGCTGTTCTCTCCTACGACTCACGGGCGATGCACGTACCCAAGCTTCCCCGAGAAGGACCGGAAATACGCTAGTTTCTAAGGAGTCTTCGATGTGCATAAGCATTCACTGTTTTTATTTTATTTTTTACGCCATTCGGTCGCGATAATACTTTTTATTAATTTACACGGCCAACCTCGCTCTATTTCTCAGAGTGAGCTGCCACGCACAGGGAAGAAAGAGAACTCGTCTGCGTTTGTTGTTTTCGACGTTAAGGAAGAATTCTGAGAGTTTGTCAGTTTTTTTTTTTTTTTTCGTTTGACGGTGGACTAGCATCGCTGCAACTTCGCGTGGCCTAAGACGCTATTGTTTGCGCGTTTGAAACGAATGTGCCGCTTCTGCATAAACTGTTGATTTGTTTTTTTTTTTTATTCCAGAGTTTGCGAGAAGCGTTGCAAGCTTGCGTTTCCACTTCCGATATGAAAATGCATCCGTCTGTTGCGGGCGCTTTCGGAAAGTAGAGCATAACGGTATTGTTATTGTTTGGACTTAATAAAATTTTTTCTTATTATTTGTTATTGTTTGTGACGGTCAAAATTATGCCTTCCGTTACAATGTTAAGCAGGTACGGGACGAGGATGCAAAGGAAAATATAGAAGTGCTTTCCATTCATTTCATAAATGAATAATTTTATTTATATGTTTATTGTTTTGTATAATATCAAGTTACGTTGTGCACAAAGTGTATTTATGCCATTAACTAAGTGTATTTATGCCATTAACTGTAGGGCACAAGAAGCGTGATTAGGGACTATAACACATCATTTATGTCTTCGAAAACAAAACACGTGACAATTTTTTTTTTTTATTTAAATGTTTGTTACTGAGTGGCATAAAATTGTAAATGTTTACGAAATTGCCAAATACAGTACTTGTAACAAACCTAAGTCTTGCCATGCCTTGTACATTAATTTTAATATTGTGCTGTGGCTAAGCTGTGAATACTTATAATTTTGTCATTACTGAAATGTGTTCATTGTTCTTCTCCAGTCGTTTAAAATGTCGTGTGTACCCTGATTTTAAATTTGTTATTTTAACTACGCACTCTATATGTTATTGTTTCGGATTATTTCCATATTGCAGTTAAAACGATTATTTAGTTGTGTTGAAATTTTGTATTTACTTTTGAAATGTAATAATTTTTAAATGTTTTTGTTATTGTTACGATACGCATATTCGTCTGAAAATTGTGACTTCAGTGGTTCTGTTGAGTAACTGTTTCTAATGGTTATAGTTCTAAATGTAGTTCAATTAACTAGTTTATATATTTTTAGTTTTAAAGGATGTAACAGCATTTATACCGACATAATTTTCTATCTCCAGTCGTTGTAATTATCTGTTTTGAAATGTTGTAACTCAAAACTTTAAAAAATATATTTGTTAAAATTTTTGACATTACTTTTACAGCATATAATATTCGTTGAATGGACCCAAACAGAAGAGTGTTTCTTGTTTTATTTTAAAGGGTTTTAAATGTTTTTGGTGTTAAGTATTTATGATTAAATTTTATATTTTCAGTGTAATATCAAAATTTATTATTTGTAGGTTACACGACAAAATTTGTTCTTTGCTATATGATAATGCTTTTACTTTTAATGAAAGTTTTGATATTTTATCCCAGTTAAGTTTCGATCAGATGTTTTAACGTTATGTAAATTGCATTTTACGTTTTTAACAAATTAAGAGTTTTTAACATTGCTTATTAATAACTGTTTCTTATTATATGCGAGAGAAAATCGTGGAGACAAATTCGGGAAACACCTGAGAGCAATACTGATGTTATCAGTATCGCAGTAACCTTGAATCACTATTTCCGAGTCCAAATAGGCATTCTGCCTTTTAGTATACACAGGAATGCGTCTGTAATAAACCATAAATTAATTATAGTACATACATACGTAATTTGGTGTCAGGGTAGGCGATTTTAAAAATCATTATAGAAATCTGCAAGTTGATAAACAATTTGTCTAAGGCTAGAAACATTTTGAATAAACGAAGGTATTTTTTCTTAGTAATATGTACTAAATGAATGTTCATTTTTGTCCCTTGAGTTCACTTCATAGCAAAATGTTGCGGCAAGTCATCACAGGATGTCTGTCTTAAATGTGTAACCTTGACTGTTGTGGACAAACGTGTTAATAGACGTGTGTTTGAGTGCCGTGTGTGAATGTGTGTAAAATGTATACAAAAATAAGTAAAGAATTTATTTGAGAAGCAGATCCAAGCTTTCAAAGAAAACAGAAAAATGTTAAACGCTTACGGTGCCATTTATTGTGAGTAGAAAAATCATTTCCATGTGTCTTGTGTCAGTTTTATCCCCCCCCCCCCTCCACCCAATCAGTGGTGCTGTACATTGCTGCTGCAGTTCGTGCATAGTTGGTTTTAAAGGGTATAGATGCATGTTGGACTGGATAGGCTCGAATCGCTGTTAAGTTTAGTCTCATTTAAACGTTAGTATGTATACACTTTCAAACTGGTCAAGTGAAAATTGCACCAAATCTGTGAAATGTGACTGATGATTAGCGAAATTTCTTCATTGATTGAATAATACAGATTACTTCACTGACAAGAGCTCGCTGCATTCCCAGTGATATTCACTTATCACTGTTTCAAGACACTGTTTTCCATTGAATTATACTAATTCTCCTGTCAGTATCTGTTAATTATATAAACGTTTTGACAACTTTATTTTACTGATCCAATTCACTGTTCTTGAGAATGTAGTTACTGCAAGAAATTTAAATGTTCGTTTTTAAGTTCTTCTGCTTTATTAGCCCTATCTTATTATTTCATTTAAGATTTAAGTTTAAAAATGAATTATTAAAATCAAATTAAGTGAAATTCATGATCGCACAAAAATGCTTGGAGCCACGTCTCTTTACCTAAGTGTATATATATATCTGTATTAATAATGGAAACAAATTAGGCCAATAAATTTCGCCATCAGCGCTGGTTCATATAAGCATATTGCATGTTGACATTTGCTATTCTTGTTTTTCGTTCAAATATTTGAATTTCAGTAGCATCCTTTTAAGTCGCCTTTTAAGTAATTTGTAAGTTAGAGAATTTTGTTTCATACTTTCCTTATAAAAACGTTTAAAATTATCCTTTGCAAATATTTTAAAATTCGGATTCAATTTTATGCGCAAAATGCATTTGAAGTGCTCTTTGCAATCCAAGTGTGCTGGTAATTCGCAGTTTAATTTATTAAGAGCACTGGGCAGTTTTAAAAAAAAAATGTGGGCTTATGTGACACGTCTCTCTCCATATTGTCTTAGGTTCGTCACCTGTAAATCATAAAATAGACTTTTACAATTACAGTTCGTAGTATATGCTTGCCGAAATAAACGAAAAAATAATTTTTTTCTAAACCATGCAAAACTTTACATTTGTATAGTGTTGTGCTGCTAATAAGTAACACGGTACACGTATACTCAGATAGTGTTATTACGAGTGGGTCGCAATCAGCATAACAAAAAAATTTTCCACGTTAACCTATGCGAGAAAAAAAATGCTGTGTGTATCAAAGATGATCGTTTAGTTGGGTCAAGTTCACAACATTCCTGCTATTAAAAAAAAACTAATGATTAAATGATAATGTAATATTTATTATATCAACGGCAGTCATTTCGAAACTTTTCTGAGAACTATGTGCAGCAGGTATTCTCAGCTATGGTTAAGTGCCATGGAAAATCTCACAGAATACCTGAAGGAGAGGAAAATTAAATTTGGCTATGGATATGTGCGTGCGTGTAAGGGACGTGTGCGTGCTTACAAATAACCGATGTGTGGTTACTTAGGGCCCGAGTGAACCTCGTGATTTACCGCTCCCTTGGTTTGTGAGGGTCTAAAAGGAGCCACGGCGACCTAACTCGGCAATCATTGCAAGAGCTTGTTTTTTATTTTTTTTTCTAGAAAATCCACTACTGGCGTTTATTAACGCTGTTCTTGTGCCTGAAATTTATTTCTGCAATTTTAAGATACTTAGCGGTTTTGAGATACAAAATAAAATAACCGTTGGGTAAAAATGCCAAATCAGTTTAAAAATAACTCTGGCGTACTTTTTTAGTAGAATTATCAGCGTTTTAACCTTAAAATTTGTGCCAAACAAATTTCAAAAACGTAATACAAGCACAGTGCTTGATTACAACTGAAGTGTTTTTTAGAAGATTTAAAAACGCCACGAAGAAATTTCTTTGAAATTCGGAATTTTGTTCGCCTGTGATTAGGGTTTAACGTCTGGCTGTTTTGGATTTAAATTTTATTGCAAAACTTAATATAAAAATTACGGCCGAACCACTGGAAGAAATTCCATCGAATTCCTTCATCTTGTTCTATTGGCATCAACAACTAATTTGAACTTCTTTAGCTAAATGTGATAATTATGCAAAAAATTTGAAACTATGTTAATTCATATAAATTAGATTTGATGTAAAAAAAATAATAACAAAATATCCTAAAAATATCGAAAATCATTTTCGGTACCTGACAACCCTTAAACAGACTTATTGGCAACATTTAAAAAAAATTACTTCAATATTTTTTAGTTTTCTCGCAACTACGATCTAGTGCTTCAATTTGTGGCGGAACTCGTTTATTTTAATAGGCGGATTCTGTGTAGGCTCCTTAAAAGTAAAAAAAAAAAAAAAAACTGATGAGCATAGCGATAGCTTTCTGGAAAATGAGAAAATCCAACTCCTTTAAAAAGTTTAGTTCTGGTTTTTCTTTCGCTACACTCAGTGTGAAAAATATTGTGGCAGGGATGTCTCAAATCCTTACCTGAAATATATGCAAACTAGTAGGTCTATAGTGAACTTTTATTCTAAATTACAGTTTTTCCCAATTTAGAGAAAGTCCTATATTTGTAGTGCAAGTTGAAACAAAATTTATTGTCAAAATTCTATAACGTCTCCGTTCACGTTATGCAACATATAAATAAATGTGTAATATTTAGTGTCACTGAGGATCTAGATTATGGATTTTTCCGCGTGTCATTATAATATTACAAATATTATTTTAAAATTTTTACTCAGCTAAAAATAAAGTTTTTATTTCTCGGTGTTGTTACAATTTTATAAATATGTTTTAAAAGGAAATTTAAACTGCAGTAAAGGTCGTAACACCTGTTCTGGTGTCATGAATTTAGCATCTGCCTCGTCGATAGTTGCTAATGATGTTTAAATGTTTCGTCAATAGATTTATTTTATGATACAAATTTACATACGGATAAACAAAGAGGTTAATTACAGAAAAAGACTTGGTATTCGCAAAAAGCTGCTATCTTTCCTTCGGGAATGTGTAGGATGAATTTCAGGTAAATGAAATTTTTTAAACCGTTTTCGGCAACGCTGTTTGAGGATGTTTCGAAACAGTTTTGAATTTTATCGCTTTCCGTCTCCTCGTTCTCCTTAAATCCGAATCAGCGAAGTCAGTCAGTGCAATGCTAATTAATCACTGAAAATTCATTTAGTAAGTTGGTACAGGGTGACAATCACTTATGTAAACTGGGAACCAGTGCCATGGAGTAATGGTATTCAACCCGAATTCAGCATAAATCACCATTAATTCTCCGTCTTGACACGCCATGTTAATTTTTTTTCATTGTGCCATAACTTCATTTTTTTTACTGAAATCACATGCTACTTCTTATTATAGCGCATTTACATTTCACAAACGCCACTCGTTATCTGGCAATTGTGAAACCGCGAAAATCCATGGGTGATTTTAAAATGATGCTGCACTAATTGCAATATAATTACTTCACAAAAATTCAAAATTTATGTTAATTCTACAGCGTCGTGTAGGTACAGTGCCAGAGAGGTATAGTTGTAGTTTCGGAATAAAAGTTTCCCTAAACAATTAAAATATGCTATAAACCATTAAAGTAATCCAACATGACGTGTAAGAACACGCGTTAAATCGGGGGAAATCCAGATTGTATAACAGGCTTAATCGCCTAACCGACACTGATTTCAAGTAGAGCACGTTTTCGCAGGTTTCGGTGAAGTGAAGCCAATTGCGACCAGTTCAAGTTTAGTGCGTGCACAAAACATTTTTCGCCTAGAATAAAGTTCGAACGTTTTTTTTTTTGTGTATGTTTCCTACCCTACTTGCGAATGTCGTGTAAGTGTTTAATTTTCAGCAAGTGCGGGGTACTCGAGTGCACATAGCACCAAGTGCTCGCTCAACATTTTTTTATTTTAGATGCTCTCTTGTCTGTGATAGCAGGTCCGTTGACCTTGAACCCGCGTCCACGTATACGCCATGCTAGTCTGTGGACTCCCCCCCCCCATCTTCACTAAATCCCTTACGTTTTAAAAGGTCTCTCCTGCCCTGTCGTGCTTTCGTAGTTGTTTAGGCTTGCGTGGGTTGGCGGTGCGTTTGTAAAGTGCGTGAGCACCCGCGGGCACGTTTTTTCCGAGGGTTGCGTGAGTGTAAATACTGGCCGAGGGGGTGTTTGCAAATCTGAGCGAGGGACCTGCGGACGCGGCGTAAATTACGTCCCGTTATCGCGTGTCCGATTTTATACGCACCGTCGTCCTTTTTTTTTTTTTTTTTTTTTTTAGTCTATTGGTCGATGACTTGTAGACGAACGTTGAATTTGCTATAACAAACGCCGCGTCAAAGTCTCGACCAAAGATGCTGAGATACAAACGCCGCACCTTTCCTAAAAAAATTACGGTAGTGTGCCAGAAAGCTAGGGCCACTCATTTTCCATTTCACCCCAGTGCCACCTATGAAGTTAGTCATTGAAAAAGTTAAGTTAAGTTTACTACGAACTGATTCTGAATGAGGTGTCGTGTTTCAGTTAACGCTAAAACAAGTGCAAATGAATGGGTGGCTTTATATTTAGTTCTCATATTAAAATTGTACTCTTTGTAGTGGCATGTTTAAACCACGATAAGAAATTTTTTTTTTTTGTTTATTTTGAAGTCTTCCCCGTGAATGTCAACGGATCTTTAACTTTATTCACCGAAGTTATGAACGAAAAGCTCTTCGGGAGTTAAATTATTTGGACCAGAAAGTGAAAAACGTAATTATTATTTCAGTGATTGTGTTTGCTAACGGTTTTATTATACCTAGAGATCCGTGGTGCTTTACAACTCTTCACACTTGAATATCACAGTCTTATGCATCGATTGTGGGGAAGGTAAAGCGTTTTCTGGTTTAAAAAGTAATCGCATGATAGGGCGTACTTATTTATAAGTAAAAGCAGATTTTATGTAAAACGAAAATTGCAAGACCAGTTGGCGGGAAACTTTGCATTACGCGTGCCGGATCGGCTCATTTTAAGAGCTCGTTCTGCTTGTTCGGAAATTCAGTTTGGACTATATTTACTTCTAGCGCCATACGATATGCAAGCACCTCTGGCCTTATGTCCACTGCCAGACATGTTTTAAATGAACGTTGTTAATTTTCTGTTATGTTCTTCAGCTTGCTTAAAGAGAGAAGTTGTGACCACGATGTGTCATCAATTTGTAACTGCTGCGATTTCCCCGATATCAACCTACTCGCCATTTGTTCATTTTTGTTATTTGAAAACAGCTTTTTATTGTTAAAATTATGTTTCATGTAGTACATTTTGTTGTTTGATCCGTCAGTAGCATGTTATCTGTCGTAAAATTTTATTCGCAAGTCGATTATTTACATGCAGGTTCGAAAAATTCATTAAGATCAAAACACAAATCTTTCTCATTATTTGTAAGTGTTGAGTTCAGGATTGTAAGTTTGTTCAAAGATTTATTTAGAATATGTCCGGCCGTACATTTATAAGAATGTGTCACTTTTTACGCAGTCGTAGTTAGCATGGCTGTCTTTCGTAGTAAATAAGCAAATTTATGCTTGGGTGGGTCAATTTTTAGACCCCAACTTCTCGAATCCGAATTAACTTTGATAAACATTAGTTACATAACGTATAGTCTTGACGGCGTATTGTGTGTGTGTGTGTTATTTGTGTGAATGCTATGCGAGTGTAATTGTGTTGCTTGCTTTCTTCGTTAATCTTTGCACACTTCGTTCGACGAATGCTTTTCTCCCACCTCGTCGAATATACGTGTAGAAATACTCTGTTATTACTTGGACAAGAACAAAAGCTTCCCAATATATGTTCAGTTTTAAAACTTGCAAATTATCACCCATTATACCATGTTTCTGGATCTACGTTCCAATTCACCCGAAGGAAAAAGCTTTCAGCGACTAATTCATTTATATTGTAAGAACGACGAATTGGTTTCTTAATCTTGAAATAGCCATGGCATTATTAATGGCAATCATGTTACATTATTTATTCTGCAACATTGTTTCGTTCTGACATTATGGTGAAATTTTGTGTGCTTTTGTTATTATTGTGGAATGTAACATACAAAGGTATACACCACACTCATGAAAGCACTACGTAGATTTCTGCTAAGCGTGACATTGGCCAAAATATAGTCTTTTTTTTTTATCAGATCAACGCCTTTTTTTAACTATCATCCTTATACTAATGTGTTATTAAACATAAAATTCTTTCTTGAAATTGCAATTAGAATATATTTTGACAAATGATGGAATTCAGACCTGTCGCAGAAACACATTCTTGTATTCATTAGGTACGATTTTTAAATGCAAGGTAACCGCTTTGATCGTGGAAAACATTTTGTGCAATAATGTTGTATAATTTTTAGGCGCGTTTGTTGATGTACGTACGATATTCGTGTGCGAGGTTTGTATTCAGCAAGAACTGTAGATAATGTTTTAAAAATAGTTTTAAATGTGAAAGTGAATTATCACGTGGTTGTATTACATTGTATAGCCTTGTTTATGAATTTTACCACTGGTCAATTTGAATATTCGTAAATGATTAGTGTGACGTTCAGCGCTTGAAATGTCGCGGGTGCCAAACGCAGCTCTCGGTAGCACTAAATACCAGTCTGCGTATTTGTAATTTTTAAATTTTTTCCGCAGTGAGGGATGTAGACCCGAAAGAAAGTTTGTTGAAATTAATTCATGTACCATTTTCCAGTGTATAATTGTCGGTGCATGCCGAGACGCAACTGAGCTGAATCTGTAAACAGTTGTTCTCGTATCTGTAAGTGAATTGAAAATTCTGAAGTTCTATGCAACATCAAAAATATGTCCTTAAATATGCATTTCATTGTATATCAAGAAATGCGGCATTCATTTATCGATGTCCTTACAAAAAGAAATCTTTAATTATTTAAGATATGACTATAGTATTTTGAAAAAACGTTTCTTTGGAATATATAATTTAATTAGAAATCGTTGTATTAATTTACGAAGAGATTACTTTGATATAATTGAGCGGAGTTTGCAATTTGAAGTGAAACAGCTTTTATTTGAAAACGAATGTTTTTAATAAGATATTTAAGAGAGAATCTACCTAAATTTTTTACTGATTAAATCTTCATCTGATTTGTGTGTAGTGTACATAGTTTGTAACTAGCTAATACATCTAAAGAGAACCTAAGTAAATTTGCAATATGTTTCACACTTTTAATGATTCCGTAGCAGCACATGTATAAAACGCTAATTTAACAACTAAACGTGCAGACTACAACTTACGCTATGTTTTACTTTAGTTTACTTTGGTCCGTAGGCATGTACTAAATACGAATTTGATATTAAAGGTAACTCTTGAGGTTGCATTGATACATTTTTAAGCTAGTATACTAAATCAAACAGAGGATAAAACCGTAGTCTTTTTTTCCGAAAACGTGTGGTACAGAATTGTCTGTAATGTAAGATATATAGCAATATCCAGTTGAATAGCTAAATTTGTTGAATACCATTACGAAATTGTCAAAATTAAACATTTTGTACGTAACATAGGTACTTAACTGTTCCACGCGTACCTTAGTATGTAAGGAATGCACTAATAAATCCACGTAAAAATTGTGGATAATAATGCTAATTGTAATAAAATTAGTTGTAAATAATTGTTGTTTCATTAACTGTTATTTTATTCATCTTTGAAATTGTAATTGTGTATTTTTTAAAATACATATTAAGTAAATGAGTGCAAGTTGTAGTTCTGTGGAATAAATGTGTAAATAATGGAATTTTGTAGTAAATGGTGTTTACTTTTCTTATTTTACGTTACTCAAACTGCACGTAATGTACTTCGTTACAGTTGTGATATCTGTCGTATGCCAAATATGTTTTATCTGCTTAGAAATCTGGCATTTTATTACTGTATAATGGATATTTTTCCGAGGTTAATTGAAAATACTGAGTAAACAACTTTTTTTGTTAGTGAGTAATTACCCTTAGGAAACCGGCTATAGCTAAACTGTATTTGTAATTAACAATATAAGTCAGATCTCGTCCATACTTACTGCAGATAATTGAAATACGATATGAAATATTTATGTAACTTTGTAGAATTACAAGACTTTGAAACATGTATGCCCATGTATCTACTTTGTGTTATGTAGTCCTGTGTGGAAACAGTAGATGTGTTAAAGTTTCCAGGTTGTTTTACAGTATAAAATATTTTACATATAGCATAACTTTTGAAATTGATGTACCAGAAGGGGCCTATGTTAAACGGCCAAACTGTGTACATGAGGCTGTTGTATGTTGCGAATGAATGAAGCTTTCTTCTGCCATAAAACGTTTTGTGTCTTATTTCCATTTTGTGTTGATGTATTATGTAAATAAGTATTACTGCGAAATACTGTGTGTGATATGGTACATATAAATATTATTTGTATCTTCCCTTGGTAATGTGGCAATTTTGTTATATGCTACGTTCAGTGTTTCTTTTTTAATTTATGCTAATGCATGGGGAAAATATGAGAAAGCAAGGATAATATTTCAGGACATCCATGTAAATGTTCTTATACTTATATATACGATATAAAATTATTAATAACTGACGATTGATATTAAAAAGCACTGTCATTTTTAAGAAAATTTAATATACCCAATTTCGTTTGCAGTTTACGGCTAAGCAGAATGTTGCCGGTCCCAAACTTATGTAAATAAAGGTTTAGTATGTACGAAAGTTATCGCTGTTCATTGATTTTACATCTGTAATTTAGTATTTTATTCCCTAGTGTTACATGTCTCAATCTTTGTTGCTGATATATTGTTGGACAAGCTGTCGACGAAACCTACTGGTTATGTCATGTTTAAAGAAGTCAAAAATTTAGTATTTCGTGAACAGACAATTCATAATACTGTTAACGAGTACTTTAAATATTTGAGTAATTACGTAATGACAATGTTTAAACAAAATAATGTAACTTCAAAATTTTCATTGCTACGAGTCATTTGTCAAACCCTGTTTTCTAAAAAAAAAAATCACCAGCATCAGAAATCACAATAGCTAAGGACAGAAATATTTCGCAAATTAATTTTACGACAAACTGAATATCAAACGTTTGCAGCTGGATTACACTTTACTAGTAGGGACAGGAATATTTTGCGTTATCAGTGACAAGTAGGCTAGTCCTACGTACACTCAAGCATCAGCTCTTCGTTCATTCGAGTGACCAATTCTACACCAGAACAGGTATCAAGATATCCGGTGTCATTTTCTTGAAAGTTTTAACTGTTTACTTGAAGTCCTCCAGGGCGTGTTGTATACAGGATGATGCTTAACTCCATTGTGAGATGATTCGTTATGGCAGCGAGTGAAGAGATTTGACGGCTCTCAACAGCGAGCGAGTGCTGCCGATGAGGGTGATTGAGGTGAGTATGGAGCAGCGCGGGAATGAAGAGGCAGGGGGAAGCGGGATATCCCCTAGTAAACCAGCCGACCAGCGGCATCGTCCGGCACGACTTCCAAATGCGAAAAGGCGGGAGTGACCCGGCCGGGGATTGAACCCGGTTCGCCTTTATGTGAGGGGGGTGATGGGAAGGGGAGGGGAGCAGGCTAACCGCAACCCCTCGTTATGGGAAATGGGGGTAGAAAACATAATAGGACCTATGACATAACGTGATTAGTAACGAACACACGCCCTTGAAAGTTCGAAATTTAAATTAGTTATTTGCAAAATGTAAGAAAATACGTGAGATTGGAAAATATACTCGTGAATAGTGTTAATGTCACTTGATATTTCCATCTGTTAACATTTGGTGGGTGATAGATAACACTTGATAATTTTATATGGGTAACTCATTTTCGGTAGTTATTAACATATCACCCCGCAATCATTTCCAAAAATATTTATGAAAGACTCAATTGTTGAAGACTAAATTTTATAAGTTTCAAAAGTTAATTTTTTAATAGTCTTCTATTTCTAAAATGTTACATTAGTTTTATTTTTAAAAAATGGTAAAGTAAAATATAGTAAAATAATAAGAACATTACGTGCATGCACTAAATATATGAAAACCAAATTTGGGTTTGGAAAGTACAAACTGTGAAATTCAATATTTCTCCGTTTATATTACAAATTCATAAGGCAGTCTATATTCATACATGTTGCTTAAAGAAAGTTACATTAGCTGTATTAAAACAGTAGGTCTAAGTAAAATATTCCAGGAAACCCCGAACATCCCACGTATAGACTGAACTTGTAAAAACTAAACTGAAGGTTCAAAAGGACAAATTTTTAAGTTGAGTAGCAATCAGTACACATTACAAATGCATTGTCACTTCGTATTTCAAACTTATCCTTAACCACCCGTGGCGAGTCCTAACGCGATGGACAAATCAGTTTCAGTATTCCTTAATGCTTTTCATACTGACCTGCATTCGCTAAGGCGTGCTGAAATCCGAGGATAACAAATAAATCTCAAAGGCCACAATTTCAAATTATTAAATTTTCCGAACATTAGGATCTATATGGACACACTCGGCACACCCCGTGCGTACGTCTATGAACCCTCTAATTTCCTAATGACCAGCCAAATGTTCGCAGATGCAAGGTACCAAATCTAACTAACGCTATTTCACGGATTTGTTATTTCATCTCACGAAGGCCCTGACATTTCACAAATAACTTATCTTAATTCCCAGTGTTCAAGGGTGTACCTCTTCCGTAATAATCACGCTAGGTCATAGGTTATATTATGTTGTTGACTGAATTACTTATTTTTAAATTAAAAGTTATGTCAAGTGCCGCATGTTTTAGCATACAGGCAAGTTTATTAAGGCCTCATTCCATATAAATCAATTGCAGTAACTATCAGATTATATTATGTTTTATCTGCCCCACTTTCCACTTCGAAACATCTCACAAAGATTTACCCGAGTTGACGATAATCCTGTAGAGAGTGGTACAAAACTAAATGCGACTTTAGGGCATCAGCCACGAAAAAATTTATTTTTTATTTGTAACCCCTTACTGTTCTATACTTTTAGACATTATCTATCAGTACTCTTTCGTAGCAAAAAAAAAAAAAAAATTTGAGCGCATAGCATTCGCATAAACACCTGTCAAAATAACAATTTTATTGTTTTAGAAATGTACAAATAATGAAAACAAACTTACGTACAGAAATGGGATAATTCACACAGAAAAAAGATGTTAAGAGCTACCTAAAGACACCTATAAATTTGTATAAGGAAATGTTTTTGCAATTAAAAAAATTGCTGAAAATTAGGAAATGTTTGCATAATTTTAATTTGGGGCCGTGCCCTAAAAATTGTTTTAATATATTTTGTTAAACATATCTTAAAATGAATTAAAACAAGATCTTTCGGTTTATATTGTTAATTTTTTTGTAAATACTTTGGTTTATTTTATTTTTACAAAAAAAACAAACAACGTTTTGACTTGGATGTGTCACTTTGCAAATAACATGCGATCTAAAGGATTTTCATGTCATGAAATCGTAGTCTCAGATAATGTTTACAAGTTGAAAAGTATGTGGTGCGAATATCAGATAACAAATGTCGTCGTCGCCAACGCCCTTAAAAGCTCTGGCACAATAGGCGGTCGATCGTGGTGGTTGTTAGCGTTGGTGGTTTTCGGTTGGTGTGCGATGTGTTCTCTGGCACAATAGTCAGTGTTGGCGTTGTTCTAAATTGTTAGCGGCTGTGCCAACAGATAGCGGTGAAGTCTCAAGAAAGGCGTAACAATTATTTTGATTGGCTATTGCTAGAATTTTAATTTGTATAATTTAGCAAACAATACTTTTTATTGGTGATGTTATAATTTTTTTTAATAAACACACTAATGTAAGCTACATTTAAAACATTAAGTTATTTTCTTATGATAAAATCAAATGCAATTACTTTTGTAAAAAAAGAATACTTGCAAAGCTAATTTAATGAAGTCTCTAATCATGCAATCGCTTCCTAAAAGCCTGGAAATACAATACATTCGAACGATTCGCTGTAGCTTTTATATTATTGCACATATTTTTAATTTAAATATTTCTGGTTTCTGAGCAACAGAATGTATTCTCAGCTTGATATAAATACCTTTTATTTTCACGAATATTTCCCGCCATTTCGAAGCTTTTCCACGGACATTAGTTAATAACCTAGGAAACGCTCTCCGATTGGTCGGTTGGTGGTAATTGTTAAAGATATTCCAACTCGCTACAACACCAACCACCAACCACTAACCGCGAGTTGAAATGATTTTAGGACCAACTATCAACACCAATTATGCCATCCCACATATACTGCCCTGTACTTCAACAACTAGCAACACCAATCACCAACACCAACCACATATTGTGCCAGGGGCTTAACTGTGCACTTGTTTGGAGTAACTTGTCCTAAATTTCATTCTCGAAATTTCTTCGGTTGCTGTTTACCAGAGACACGCCCTTCAATGCTTCTAGTCAATGAAAAATTTGCAAGAACACTGTTACCGAATCCTTCGCTGTCTGCTCAATGCTACGCACTGCAGCACCTGCCAGCGTATGGTCGTTGACGAGGTCATCGGACAGAGAAACAGCGGTTCTGTCAGAACCGGGGAAGGAAGCGGCCATAGCGTAAGGATTAAGGCAGCATCTCGGCATTCGCCGGGAGAGATTTTTTTCAAAGCATGAAAGACCCGAGGTCTGGAGGGTCGAATACGGACTCGGTGTGTTTTTACCACTTTTATATTTTCACCCCCTCCGCTTCCTTGTATACAATTTGATATATTACAACCCTGATAGAGATCTCAGGGCGGAATTTCCCATGACGTACGACTCAAACCGACACACACAAATTAACAGCCACAGCCCAGGGATTCCCGAACCCTCGCGCCTTTAAGTCAGCACGCAAAAAATTGCGCCACGGAAGTTGGCATCACTGCTCCCTCCACATGTCTCTACCAGCTGCAGCTAATGAAAAAAATACTTGAAATTTGTGTATACATAAACGTGGCTGTAAAGTAAAGCCTAAAAGTATTTAAAACCGCGAAATGTTACTTTCGCTAGCAATCTCGTTGGTTACTGACGAAAAGTACCTTCTTTAATACGAGTAGACGTAGTTTACGAGGGTTCCTGCAGTTGGCATTCCAAAAAATGCAGTATGTGGAGAATTGACGAAACATCATAATATGCCAGAATCAACATCAAAACACCGTTTTTAATACCAACAATGCTTTTGTGAGTACTTATTACTTGGTGCAAAGCAAACTCGCCAAACTACGAACAGTGCTATTTTTAATAAACGCCATCCTTTTTATTCATGATAATTCTTATTTACTGTTATGTATCACGAATAACAGGGAGCTTATTTTAATGGCTGAATAATCGGGAAGTTGCGAATTACGACACTACATTAGCATTTTTCTTGAATGAGAATGAAACTTCTTATCAAAATTCACCCCTCTTCCAATCAATCTGGTGCAGACTGATCTGGATCAGACAGAACGAGATTGCGAGTAAGTCAAGGCATGCTTCAACTAACTTATACATCAAAACCTCTCTTAGGCCAGCGTACCAGCCATTACCCAAGGCGATGTTTGAATGAAGGGAAATGCTGTCCCCTACAATAACCTACGGCTGATAAAGGTAGGCATACATGTTGAGAAACTTGAAGACAAAAGGTTTATAACAAAATCACTGTTGTATACCTGAAAACTTTGAATGCAAAAAATAGATGGTCACGAGAATGTAAAACCTACATATAACCCAACTAAAGTGGAGATCAAGATGTATCAATAGTTAAATTAAAAGAACCGTAACTGAGAGTTATCAGGGGCAGCGCTAACGATAGTGTGGTGCTTCATATTTGTCATTCTTGGTGCAGTAATGTGGAATGTAATTAATGAGAGATATTCTATTAGAGTTTTCAAAATTAGTTTACCTGATTTACATGTAGGCCATGGAAACTTGTTTAACATGAAGATTTGTTTCGTGACCCAACAAAATGATTTCCGCAGTCCATTGGCACAAATTTCGTCCTTGTGCGCTGAATAAAAGGTTTGTTTGAAAAAAATTATTTGAATAGCTCGCAAATGAATAGGAAAGTGGGTTTGATATCCAGAGACAGTATTAACTTAAACGACGTAATTAGCATAAACCTGATAATTTACAGCTAACAATGCAGGTGAATCGAATTAATTTTTAAAATATTGTTGCATGTCACTGCCCGATGTTTCCTTCGCGTGTGAAGGCGCCGGGGGCTGGAGGTAAAGTTTGTAATGTTAGATGATGCGAGCGGCGTATCATAAAGGATGCCGCCACACACGCCGATAAGCTTATCGCAGCTCGCGCCTCGCCGACCCTGAGAAGCTCATATTTCTCCATTTACCACGCAGGAATGTCATCGTCAATACCATTACCTTTTAAAGAACTACGTGGATTGCCGAGAAGTTCTGGACAGCACCTACCTCAAGTATAAATACCACGTACAGGCCTCTGAGGGCGAGTGATTAAGAGCCGAGAGTTTGGCGTCTCGTGCGACCTTAAGCTATAGTTAGGCGATTCCGGAGTGGCGAGGAACGACTGCAGCGATCTGCGAGAGTGCGTCGGCGAGCTTGTGTGCAGTGAAGGGTGGGACTGATCTGCGGAACTGTGGACTGGATGCGTGAGTGAAAAGACATTCGGGACGATGGAAATAGACAGTTTTAACTAAACTTGTGGAAATAGTTGGAGCAGTTTAAGGGACGTCAGCAAGAGTGAAGACTGTGATAATTGGAGATATTATTTTTAATGGATATAATATTTAAATATTGCGCTCAATAACGATAATACATAGTTAATAGGACGCCCAGACTGGTAGATAACAAAGGTTTTGACTGTTTGTAGCATTGAGAATAAATTTATTTATTGAATTTGGTTATTTTACTTTTACTAGGACATCCATTCCTCACGGACTCTGATACGCCACTCAAGCACCCCATGCAACAATACACTGAGGCGACAAAAGTCATGGGATACCTCCTAATATCGTGTCGGACCTCCTTTTGCCCGGCGAAGTGCAGCAACTCGACGTGGCATGGACACAACAAGTCGTTGGAAGTCCCCGGCAGAAATATTGAGCCATGCTGCCTCTACAGACGTCCATAATTGCGAAAGTGTTGCCGGTGCAGGAGTTTGTGCACGAACTGACTTCTCGATTATGTCCCATAAATGTTCGATGGGCGATCTTGGTGGCCAAATCGTTCGCTGGAATTGTCCAGAATGTTCTCCAAACCAATCGCGAACAGTTGTGGCCCGTTGACACGGCGCATTGTCATCCATAAAAATTTCATCGTTGTTTGTGTACATTAAGTCCATGAATTGCTGCAAGTGTTCTCCAAGTAGCTGAACATAACCCTTTCCAATCAATTATTGGTTCATTTGGACCAGAGGACCCAGTCCATTCCATGTAAAAATCAGCCCACACCATTATGGAGCCACCACCAGCTTGCACAGTTTCTTGTTGACAACTTGGGTCCATGGATTCGTGGGGTCTGCGCCACACTCGAACCCCACCATCAGCTCTTACCAACTGAAATCGGGACTCATCTGACCAAGCCACGGTTTTCCAGTCGTGTAAGGTCCAACCGATATGGTCACGAGCCCAGGAGAGGCACTGCAGGCGATGTCGTGATGTTAGTAAAGGCACTCGAATCGGTCTTCTGCTGGCATAGCTCTTACAGCCAAAGTTGTCCGCACTGTCCTAACGAACACGTCCGTCGTACGTCCCAGATTGATTCCTGGGGTTATTTCACGCAGTGTTCCTTGTCTGTTAACACTGACCATTCTGCGCACACGTCGTTGGTCTCTGTCATTAAGTGCAGGCGGTCGGCCACTGCGTTGTCCATGATGGGAGGTTATGCCTGAAATGAGGTATTCTCGGCACACTCTTGACACTGTGGATCTCAGAATGTTGAATTCCTTAACCATTTCCGAAATGGAATGTCCCATGCGTCTAGTTCCAACTACCATTCCGCGTTCAAAGTCTGTTAATTCCCGTCGTGCGGCCATCATTAATTCAGAAACCTTTTCACATGAATCACTCGACTACAAATGATAGCCCAACCAATGCACTGCCCATTTATACATTTTTTACGTTATACTACCGCCATCTGTATATTTTCATATTGCTATCCCATGACTTTTGTCATCTCTGTGTATGTTATTCAGTTGGCAACACAATGCTTAGATTTTATTTGGTCGCCACGACAGAAACAGTTAATTTCAAACGGCCAGCGAGGTATTTTTGGTTGTAAAAAATCACAAATAGGGTTAAGGAGGCCAACTTGTCAAATACAACCGGATTACTCAGTTGAAGATTATGTATCTCCAAGGGATTTACGCAAAGCAGACAATTAAATTAAGTTAAAGATTTATCTGGATAGCACAGTTGGCCATACTATCTTCGAGTCCAGTTTTTTTCAACCTCCAAGTGTTCCAGTGTATGTTCCCTCACCCTCGCTATAATTCCAGGTTTTCACTCTTCTAGATTCCTTTTTGCGACATAAATTTTGCCTCTTCGAATCGACGGTGCACAAAATATGTTCGGTGTATCAACCGCTAGAGAAAATGACGGGTGAGTTGCACTAATGGAAAATTAACTTCTTAATGGTGACACAGGTTATACTGTTTTATTTTGAACATGAATGTGCAATAGGCCTACATAAAATTGATGGTTTAAACTCACTCTGTAGCGCGCAGCTCTTACGTTCCTTCAACCTCCAATATGAAGCATATGTTATGGCATATAAGTCACCAGTACTGCAGATGGAAAGTGATATCAGTGACAGGAACAACTTTAGACCTTCACACAACTGAAAACTTTTTAACATTTGACTTTACGTTTCTGTTCTTTATACGAAACCACTGAAACATAATGCAAACGTAAAGTCAGTGTTCAGACAGTTAAAATTCGGTTGCGCTATCTTTGTTAAAATTTGAATAATCCAACAGTGGCCATTATATTGCAATTTATTTTCAAACAAAAAACTCACTTGTTTGCTATATTCATAAGTGTTCGCTCATATGTGTGTTTTTCTTCACATAACATTCGTTTCTCATTTCTTTTATTTAGAAAAGACATTATTACGACCAGCT
Organism: Clitarchus hookeri; assembly: GCA_002778355.1. Classification (NCBI taxonomy): domain Eukaryota; kingdom Metazoa; phylum Arthropoda; class Insecta; order Phasmatodea; family Phasmatidae; genus Clitarchus; species Clitarchus hookeri. Next base: position 326,393 of record NQII01000662.1, read on the forward strand.
TGGTTAAATATACATTGACGAAAATTTCCTTACGCTAAACAAGTACATATTCATTCCACCTAACATCTGACTGTCGGCAAAATTACTGCTTGACTTTGAGATTTAACTTTTGAAAATCGTAAATTCAACAGTGATTAACTTAAACTTTGACAGATCCATTTTGTCATGCTCCATAGGTAATGCCATGTTGAGAAGCAAATGTAAAGGCAAAAGTCAAAACGTAAAGTCAAATGCTAAAATTTTCAACTATGTAACCCCGTTATCTAATCCAGCAACAGTGTTGACGGGTCGAACTCATTGAGTGTGTGGTACTACGTAATGTAAAAACATCAGACATTCATAAAATACAATTTCCTACCAAACTGTTTTGTAGGAAAAATGCCTATAGACATTTTTTGTTGGTAATAACCTAGTGCATAAGATGTTCAAAGGACATCACGTTTATCCTAAGATATCCACCCTTGTGTTCTACAACTTGGCTTAAATTAATATTATTTTCATTCTCCAATGTTAGCCGAGTCCAAAGTAATGGCAAAGGAATTGGATATCAAAATAAAACTAATGTTACACTAATAGTTTCATAATTACAAATTTCTTATTGTAATGGGAATAAACCCAGTTTTCGAAATAGTCATGAGAGAATTTTCAAGTCTATCATCGTCTATCAACAATATAATATAAAACAGCTAAAGAGAGAAACGCTGGAAAATTCCGTCTGAATAAAACGTTACAATAGACAACATAATGCCGGAATATATGCACTAACAATTTAGTCTACAATTCTAGATATCAGTATCCTGTCACCATTGTGAGGCGATGACATTTTAAATAGGACTGTTTTTGTTTGTCGTCATCATCCAAGGTTTCCATCGCCATCAAAGGTAAATGAGGCGAACAGGTTTTCAACGACCCACGGTCAGAATACACCGTGGTCCTTACCTAGGAGCTGCCAAGGTAAACGACACTCGTCTAACCAAAGACGTATATTTCGTTACCTAAAATATTATATACCACAAATGTAAAGGGTCATGTAGAAAGAATTCCGGATCATGTAGAAAGGATTCCTAGTAAACTAATTTGCAGTTTTTTTTTTTTAGATTTTTTTTTTAAGAAGAATATTTTATAATATGTACGCATAGTAAAAAAATATCAATTTTACATCTACTTGATATTTTCTTGATATGTTGAAAGACTAAGTTAATTAATCAAAGAAACATAAAATAAATAATATATTACAAATAATTATAATATAAATTTTTTTTAACTAACTTAGATGCCATTATTTCAACTAAATGGGACTAAAGGAGTGGAACCGAAATATAATTTGTTTTATTTAAGAAAAATAAATTGTAAATTGTAATTATATTAATGTTACCTTTGTCTATCAAACGCTTCACTTTCGTAGATTGTTATACAGTATTGTTATAAAATCGTTTTTATTTCCTCGAACTGTGGTAAAAAATTCATAAATAAAAATACTAGAATGGTAAATACGTTCACAACTTAATGTTATGTCTTTTAAAAAGAGGCAACATTTGGTTTAATTTTAGCAGTGCATAGTAGCTGCGACGCGCTCCAATGAACCATTGAATAATATAAGATAAAATGTTGATCGATAAATTCTAACGACCTGTTGTCATTATGAGGTAAAGAAAAAAATTTTCTACACGATCTAAGAGACATACTTTCGGCGACAGTATACACGTGTATCTTAAATACAGCACTAGTCGTGATAAAATATTTTAGACGCCGTATAAAATTTATTTTAAATGCACCGCCTGGCTGGAGGTATTTTGCGTGGCCAAGACCAGAAATCGCGGGATTACTTTATAGTCCACTCATGGTTACTTCCAACTTTTCTGAAGCCCTGCCAAAGCTCTACTTTCACGCTATTCCTCCGCCTCATGCAAACAGAACTTAAATAAGTCTTCAAAATTACACCAAAGGGACAACGCACTGCATCAGTGCGAACTGGGTTTAACAACATTTTGTATAAGAACTCTTTCTTACTAGGCATTACCAACACACTTATTATCTCACAGTTTTGATTCGTGTCTAGTGTAAACTAAACATTATAATTTATGAGGAAGGTATAAGTAAAAATTTGATACAACCAGAAATAACATACTTATATGTTAACGTAAGTATTAAATGCTTTTGATGCATGTCATATGCACGAAAAAACCAAACACGTGATTTTTCAATTGGGTGATTTTTCAAAGTTTTGGTTCAAAAAGTGTGAAGAAATCCCGAATAGGCTATGCGGTACGGGCGCTCTAAGTACGCTCATACCAGTTTCTCATCGCCCCTATGCGCAAGAAACTGAAATGGCACGCAGTATTCACATCGTAAACTCACCTATTGAGATACTCGGCGGTGACCATCCCATTCTTTGTTGTAATAAAAGGAAGATGGTTCTTCACGTCCCTCGACAACTCTAAATATCTTGCACAGGTGTTCAATCACCTCAGAATTATTGTTAAATCATCAGTTTCAGCCATTTTCACTTCTACCCATTCAGACCAACTTTAACTTACAGTTCCAGATGTTGCAAAGAAAAAAAAAGTATGATGCGTGCTGTACTTCAGTCGACACAGCACTTGTTTCGTTGCCACAGCCAATGATCTGTACGCTTTAGGGTCGGCTACATATATATGAACCAATCATGTCCTATACAAGTAAAACTGTTTGCGAATCATATACCCACAGGTTATGATCATTGGTCATCGAGCTCCGCAGTGTACAGCACAGAAAAAATGTTACCTACACGTACGTAATGTACACACGTGTGTACACTGTGTCTGATTGGGTTTTAAAAAAATACGCATTAGAAATGGAAATAGAAAACTGAAACTTGTCATCGGATGTGGATTTTTTTATATTTTTAATGGTATTTGTAGGTGGCTATATTTCACGCTTGTGGAACAGTCTTAAACAAGGAATTTTTTCCCCTGAAGCTCTACCCACCGTTCGGTAGCCTAGCCAAGCAAAACCCTTAAGGTGATTCCCTAGAAAAAAAAATTTTAACGCCTCGTGGTCTCATCTGCGACGGGCCCCCCGAAGGCTGTGCCATTCATTCTTGGGTAGCTGAATTTCTCACAAATTAGATTTGTAGCAGTCTGATATTGTTGAAAACTTGAAAGCCAATGAATTAAAGTACAAATGCCACTTTGTACTTCTTTTCCCTTTCCTTGTGCAAGGAATCCATACATATGCAGTTTTTAATCAGTTTAAATTTTTTTTCTTTGGAAATATAATAGGATAAAATTAAAAAAAGGTGGCTAAAGATAATAGTTGTTACTTTCCCGGGGAAAAAAATTCGTATTCCCATACCATTTATTTACTGAGATACTCTTATAACTACGAAAAATCACAGATTTTACACACCATGATTTATTACGAAGTCCCCTTAAGGTGATAGCCTACTTAGCACTTGAAATGCATTGCAGCGAGTTTGAAAAATGCGTTTTCTGACGAAACTATTAAACGTCTTCCCACAATAGGTTTACCCACGAAAAGAAAGTATATTTCAGACGATAACGGAATGATAGTTTCAAGACATCACGCACATTGAAAATATTATTTTCATTCCCTTCAACATTAGCTAAAAACTGCGTTTTCAGACTACTGTATCTCAAAACATACGAACCGGGTGCACGTGAAACTACAGTGAAGAGCCAAAAAAAACTGGTATAGGCATGCGTATGCAAATAACAGAGGTATGGAACCAATCAGAGTGTCGCGATGCGGTTGGCAGCTAGAGCGGTTACTGCTGCTACAATGGCAGGTTATCAAGATCTAAGTTAGTTTAAACGATGTGTTATAGTCGGCGCACGAGAGATGGGACATAGCATCTCCGAGGTAGCGATAACATTTGGATGTTCGCGAACGACCATTTCAAGTGTGTGCCGTGAATATCGGGAATTCGGTAAAATATCACATCTTCGACATCGCTGCGGGCGGAAAAAGATCGTGAAAGAAAGGGACAAACGACGACTGATGAGAATCATAAAACGTGACAGACGTGCAACCCTTTCTCAAATTGGTGCAGATGGGATTTTTAGACTGCCCTACAGGATTCATGGCGTGAATTGCCTCTTGCATACCTTCACACATTAGTCGAGTCCATGCCACGTCGTCTTGCGGCACTTCTGCGTGCTCGCGGGGGCCCTACACGATATTAGGCAGGTGTACCAGTTTTTTCGGCTCTTCAGTGTGTGTATATATATTATATATATATATATATATATATATTACACTGAAGATTATATATATATAACGATTCTAACTGAAGAGGCAATTATTTAGGAATTTCATACAAAAATTCTCCCAACCGACTTCCCGTGACACAGTCGGTTGGTGTACCGCAAGTCTACGGTGCGGTTGGTTCTGGGTTCGAATCCTAGGTAAGGCATGGGTGTTAGTTTAAGTAAGGTAATAAGATAGTACGTAAGCCGTCCCCTGATGAGCCTTCAGGCATAACACCGGGGGACTTTAGTAAGCCCTTTCAAATCAACCAAGATTCCCTGTTCTCCTTAGAAGACAAACTCAGGTAAACCGCCGACTGTCCTCTGAAACGCTATGTTGGCTTATGCGACTACATATATCAATACAGCGTGTATCAAACAGATTCATCCGATTTCACAAAGGTTATAACTTTTACATATATGTTCATAAAACCCTCGGTTAATTTAAAAGTATGAACAATAATACAATGCTTTAATTTACCTCTTGGAAAATGTTCAGTGTGCCGTCCGCCGGACGCACGGCATACGTCTAAACGGTAGTCAAACTCGTCCCATAGGGTAGACCGGGTACGGTTGTAACAATTTTGCCTTGATCGCTCGTAGCATTGCCATTCTGGCTGTAAACAACAAATAAGTCGCTTGACATAGAAGAGTACTCATTTGTCTTCAAATGTTATATTAAACTGATAGGCCTAGATGCAGTAGTTGCCAGACAGGAGACGTTTCACAAAACGTGTGCCACTGATACAACTGACCCCATGTCAAGCGCGGTTGCAACAGTGATGGGGGTCACTTGAAACATACACAAATAATACACAATGCACGCATTTCAATCAGTTTTATTACTAATAAATCACATGCGAGTACATTTACATTATTTAAGGTTAATATGGCACAATTTTAGTAACATTTTAAACAGTCTTCTTTAATCACTTGATAAAATATAACATTTTCAAGTTAACGTCGTATTAAAAAAAGGTCTGAAACTAGGAAAATAGTATCTAATCAACGGAACATATTCTAAATGGAGGTATCTTTAACGGTGACTTCAAATGCTAACTTTCTTACCTCTTCAGTAGAAAGACCGAAGTATATACAGTATTTGCACAACGGATGAGGTATTTGGCGAGTAGATGTTCTTGATCTTCCGAAAACACTCTGTTATGAGCTACATATCCCATACTAATATTTTCTGCCTCGGCACCTTCGTTCGTGGCATCTCTCTTTCGTATGTATCGTAGCAGAGAGACGTGGTTAACTCTGTAGGTCTCTGCTGCTCGTCTCCAAAAACTCCCACTTTTAACTTCTTCGTATGCATCCTTGTAACGCGATATCTCGCTTACACCTCTCGATGTCTTCCTGACACGTTTCCTGGGCATCTACAATGTAAAACAAAAATATTACTAATGTTATAACCCTACCTACAAAAATGTTACAACCGTAACCCTTCCCNTAACCCTACCTACAAAAATGTTACAACCGTAACCCTTCCCTCCCTCATGAGCCAGTGAAATGGTCTCAGAGGCGAGAGAAAATAACTTACACAAAAACTAATTACTGTTTACTTACCTCTTAAGTCCACCAATTACGTAAGAAAAATCTCAAAACGTAAATTATAATATTAACGAAGCAACTCAAGAAAGAAATCTATCAGAAATACTTAATTTTTGTTGACAAAACACTATAGGTCCCTCTACAAGCGAACAAAGAGCGCGAAGGGCGACGCAACACTGCCGATCAGGTCCGCACAGGAAAGCCGTGTGTTTTTCCCCTTGTACTCCTCGACGCACCGTGGATAGTTCTGCGAATATTCGACTTGTTACAACAGTACCCAGTCTCCCCTACTCGTGCGAGCATGTCAGGTGTCCCGCAGCCACTGCTGTTGCTATGCGGCCTCGCAGCTCGCTTACAGTTACTGGAAGGGGAGGCACGTAGACGGAGTGTTTCACAAACCCCCCACAAAAAAAAAAATTCACATACGCTGAGGTCAGGCGATCTTGGAGGCCAGTTGTGCAATGCGCGATCCGTAAGCCCCTTATGGCCGAACCGTCGTTCAGGAAGCTCATTGTTGAGAATTTCTCTGACATGCAGGTGCTCCGTCCTGTTGAAAAATGAAACTATCGGAATGTTCTCGTTCTTATGAAAACAGCCAGCTCTCCAACATATCCAGATTTTACATTTCATCAAAAAAAGAACGCACTGTATACCTGCTTTCGAGTAACGACGCAAAACACATTCAGCTGTGGAGAGCCTCTCTCATGCTCGACTATGGTATCTGGCCGCTGTGTACCCCATTTCGTACTTTGTGGCGGTGCAATTTTCCACTTAAATGGAACGTGGCCTCTTCGCTGAACACCAAACTTGACAAAAGTTTTCATTGTCCATCTCCATGCCCAGAATAAATTCACACAACTCAAGACGTCGTCGTTTATCACATTCACGAAAGGCTTGTAGTACATCAGGGCCCGGCCTAGGGGCGCGCAATGCCAGGGGGCGCACGCTGAAAAAAAATTTGTTTAGTTTTAATATGTCAGTATGTATAATGCATTCATGTATTTATGTGTTGATAGCTATCGAAGAGATTAAACTTATTTCCAATACCTTGTTGGGCTATTTAATTTACTTNCATGTATTTATGTGTTGATAGCTATCGAAGAGATTAAACTTATTTCCAATACCTTGTTGGGCTATTTAATTTACTTAATGCACCCAAAATAGAAACATTTTATTCTCAAATTATTTTCATAAGTGATGTTATTATGAGATAAAATTAAAATTGTCATCACAAAGATTTATTTTCTTGAGGAAAATTGCCGGACCGAACCCCCCCTCCCCCCTTTCTTCTCCTCTTCACATTCCTTCTAAGGTATGAAGAGGGGGCGGCAAAAACTCTTGGGCCTAGGAGCGTCCAAACTTTAAATCCGGCCCTGGTAGTCTTGTATGGTTTGAAAAACAATAGTTGCCGCAAAACCCGCCAGACAGTCACGTGGGAGATGGCCAGCTCTCGACTGCCACGACGAGTGGACTTATGCGGACTCCGCACAAAACTCTGCCGGATGCGCTCTACGTCTTGTTCAGGCACACGAGGGCGACCCGTGGATATCCCCTTAGATAAACAACAGGTCTCTTGAAACTGCTCGTGCCGCCGTCGGACGCCCTGCACAGTAGGAGGTGCAGTGCCGTACCGTCGACGAAAAATCACGCTGCACAGTTATAACTGACTCGCACTTGTTGAAACGCAGAACGCGAAACGCCTTTTGTGGCTGTTTTTATCACCATTCCGACGCATACTTAACGAGCGCGCTAGCAGCACCAGCTGTAGTGCCACCAGGGCGACACCTAACGGCAACCAAGTGAACCTGCGGCGTGGAACATGCGCCAAGGGAAACTTTTCACGTTTCGATGTGTATTTTACAATTTGCCGCAAGNAGTGAACCTGCGGCGTGGAACATGCGCCAAGGGAAACTTTTCACGTTTCGATGTGTATTTTACAATTTGCCGCAAGGCCCTATCTTCATTCATGTAAAAGTTATAGCCTTGTAAAATCGGATGAGTTAGTTACACGCTGTATGATGAATGTGTATAGAATAGAAAATTCACTTTTACACACTGTGTGTTATATGAATACTCNTTAGTTACACGCTGTATGATGAATGTGTATAGAATAGAAAATTCACTTTTACACACTGTGTGTTATATGAATACTCCATAAAATTCTTAATCACAAGAATTAATAAGATACCATGTTGCAAACCAAAATGATTCAGTATTAAATACTCGATTAGTTAAAGCACCGCATTCTAAATGAATGCTGATTTCAAGCCGTCCAAAATACAGCATTGAATAAACGTTAACAAGCTTCTGGTATCTAGCTAATAATTCGAATGCATTGCTAAATGATTGCCTGGCGGAGTGCAATACACCGAACAAAGGACGTTTTCTTTTTAATCAGAAAAATTCCAGTGATTTCAGAGGAACAGCTTTCACATAGTTCTCAGTCATATTTCACTGACTTTGAGCGATATTTCACTTGTACAGATTCACATTTTAAAGTTTCCAAGAAGAAGAAGTTTCTGTTCGCCCTTTTTANTTTGAGCGATATTTCACTTGTACAGATTCACATTTTAAAGTTTCCAAGAAGAAGAAGTTTCTGTTCGCCCTTTTTAGCTTTCACAAATGCTTGATAAGGCATTAGAAATTTGATCGTCGGTAATATTGACCCCTTCAAAATAGGCTNTTTTTAGCTTTCACAAATGCTTGATAAGGCATTAGAAATTTGATCGTCGGTAATATTGACCCCTTCAAAATAGGCTTTCCCCAAACAGCGGTTACGCTGTATCGAAACGCGGGCGCTATGGTGTAGATTCGAGTCGCTATCGGCGATACCTTAACGCCAGGACAAGAACCATGAGAACCGTGCGCGAGAGGAGGAGAAAGAGTGATAAGACGTAGGATGGAAGAGGGAGGGCGGAGAACAATATAAGAAATGATGGCGACATTGCTGCTATCTGTTGTCGCCTGCACTGACCATTGGGTGAGCTCGACACTGCTCTTAACACACGACCAGCCCCCGCCGTTATTGCTACAGAAATTGAATAGCCTACATCGCCTCGGCTAGAGAGAGAAAGACAAAGAAAGAGAGAGAGAGGACAATTTCCGCGTCCTTGCCACACCCTTCTTACTTCCAGCCTTCGTCCCGATACCACCCCAACCCCTTGTGGGCACACATTTAGCTTATTGAAATGGTCAGTGGGGTGGTTTTCTTTCCCCCAGTCCCGAACAAACATGCCCTTATTTTTTTTCTCATACATAAATGTTGTGTGTGGTACGGTGTTGATAGCCTTTTTCTGCTCTTGCGTGTTGGTTTTTTTTTCTAGGGCACTGGGAGAGAGCAAGGCGAAAGGGAGGGGCCCAATACAAGCCACAGTGAGATACTGCAATCTATATATCTGCAGAACGTCGTAAACAGTGACAATTGTGCGTGTCCACGCATCCATTCTGATTTTTGCTCCCGTAAAATAGTTGAGTCTGCGTAGAACGAAAAAAAAAATTTTAAACAAGGACTTGCTTTGCAAGCTATTCGTAATTATATGCCTGTTGTCGCAAGTGGAAGAGACGATACAACTGACAGCAAGGTATTTTTGTTTTCCAGTATTACATTGGTAATGGAGCTTTGTTCCCTTGAAGTCACTTAATTGAATAAGAAACCAAAATATGTGTAGCTGGAAAAAAAAAGCCAACTCATTGGTCGTATTTAGAAAACTGGTGATTAGACACAAATAGTCCAAGAAAATATTTTTTTTTTCCCACTGTTGTCTTAGCTGCATAGTTCCCGTTTTGCAAGTAAAACAATTTTCAAAATCGTTTTTAGCTGACTTAATTATTTGATAGTCACGTTTCATTAAAAAAAAATTACATGAAGTATCATCATCATTTAAAACAAGCAATCTTCGTTCGAAACATATTGTTACATGGAGGACGCCTGAGGGGCGTATCTGAGTTCGTGAGTGATGGAGGTCTTAATGAAAAAAAAAATAAAACAAATTAAAATTCTAATTCACACAGTTATTATTTACAGCATTAAATTATTTGTCTCCACTATTGCCTTTTTTGTTTAACAGTGGGAGCAATATTTAATGTCTATTTCAAATCTAATTAACGTCCTTCTTAATTGTCTCTGTTTGGTTACAGTCAGTTAACTCATACTCATTATTAACCCGTGTTCAGTCTATATGTTGCCACCATTTGTAATGTATTTCACTCACGCATCTAGTCCAATAGTCCAGCCTGCCTGCCGCACCCTTCACTGCTTTATACTCGCAGTCGCAGATTTCCCTTCCGCTGCTCATTTCTCTCACTGCTCGTCTTCTATCGCTCGGAACTCAGCCACTCATCAACTCCGCTCCATCAAATTCCCAGCTCGGGGGCCTGTCACCCTTTTATATCGTTCGCCCTGACCATCTGGAATGTTCAACGCACATCAAGTCATGTTGAGAGAACGAGGTCAGCAACCCAGAGCATTCTTCGGGTAAACGCAAAAATCAATGCAACCAGGGTCAGCAGCGTGCGTCGCAAAAGGGATAATCGTTACGCCTCGCTTTTTGTAACAGATACGCGGTTCGCTCGCCTGTCATTCAAAACATTCAATTGACGTGCTGCCCCGTTATCACTACTTTGTCCTTCTCTTCCACCCGCTCGCGCGGGGCGGGCCAAGGTCAGCGGCGCAGACCAGCGACACGTAACAGTATATTTTACTTCAAGTTAGTAATCGAAACAAGAATCCCAGGACAACGGGCCGTCGAATATCACAGGCAACGTTGAAACAAATTATAAACGAGAGGCGTTTTATAGGGGGAACAAAAAAATGTTCGTCAAAAGGGAGGTGGAAATGGTAGTGGTTAATTTTCACTGCGAGGTTCTGGCAACACTGCGCAAGACACCCGTTGTGCTTGGGGCCCAGAAGGAGGTTGGTATGGGGTGAGTACTTAGGGGTGGGTTTCGCTGAAAGTGGATGGAAGTCGCGGGGAGGAAAGGAATTATTTTAATTGTCCCCGGCGCCTAAGAAAATACCCGCGGGGTTGTTTGCCCGCTCTTGCGCATGCGTTTGTGTGCGTGTGCGTGCGTACGTGTGCAAGGCGGAGAACTCCTCACGAACAAGGCGAGCCTCTTCTCCGGCTGCCGTTAAATTGTATCGTTCCGCCTACCTCCGCGCAGGTGCATCCACCGCTTTAAAACCGCCCACTCACGCTAACACACACACAGCCTCCGGGATTACAGGATCCAACCCCATCTCCTCTTCTCAACCGCACAACCAGGCGTGTGCCTTGGGCTTTTAAACTTACGCGCTCCGTGTTTACTTTCCGCGCTTCCCCGTCGTTTCCAGGCGCCGAGTGTTTTCCGGGAGAGTTTTTAACTGTGCTGTTTCCATTTCCACGTAGCTAAACACAAGCCCATCAGGGTTATGGGTTTAGCGCCAATCACAGACGTGGCAAATACGTTGCCTCGCGGCTGTTCTGATAACTTCAAATTTCCAACCGCGCAGACATCCTTTTAGCTGGCTCTAGCGTGCAGATTCGCACATGTTTCTGAGAACAGTTTTCTTGTAAGCGAAGTATATCAGACTTCCTTTTCTAATCTTGAAAATATTTGCCTCGGGGTATACAATATAATTTGAAACTTTGGTTTCAAACTCATGGAGAGGATAGGGTAGTGAGTACACAATGTTTTGAATGAGAACCAATGGCAGGTACTCAGGGCCGTCGAAACTGAATTTATTTCTTTGTATCTGTATATCTGGTTGATACTGTAAGGATAAGCCTATAAGTTCTGCTTAAAGCATTTGTTGGCTCCCTGGTTTTATGAACTGAACATGTTTTAGTCTATTTGTGTTTCACAGGGTCGGTCGAGTACAGAAATGCACAGTAATGCTTTAAGTGTGCTTAGCATGCCAACTCCATTCTTCGGACATTGGTTATATACCAGCATTATTCTTTCGATATTGTACACATTTTTCAAAAGTGGTACCTACTCAGTTGTTGAAGCAATTCTGTGTGCGCTTTAAGAAGAGAGGTTCTCAGTGTTATATTATCTCATAACAGAGTATCTTGCCATAAAATAGTTAAGTGTTAAATTTTAATGGTTTCTTATAAACACTTAAAATACTTTATACATTTAATTCCTGGCCTACAGAATAATATACCTACATACGAACATCACTTAGGGAGGCCTAAGTCAGTTGGTTTCTATCAAGAACATTTAAATTGACTGAGTCATCGTCTTGAACATATGCCAGTGTAACTATTTGTTACATGTGTATAAAACCCAGAAAACTACATGAAAATACAGACACAATAAAATAAAACCGAGCTATGATTAGCGAGTGTCGACAGGTATTTGAAAACGACGAAGAACATTCCGCAGGAAAAATTTGTTATTTATCTCAAAGACAACGTAAAAAACTCCAGAACGAGTTATCACATAAAAGAAAAACTAATAAAACATATTTAGAGATGATTAATTAAATAACAATTGACAACACAGCGAAGACAATATAGATCAATACAGCTTTCCTTCCACAACAGATACAAAGTTCTGGAATCCGTTGCCATTTTCACTCTTATACAGACTGAGGCATAGATACAGGCGGATTGCGAACACTTTATAATATTAGGTGACATCATATAATAAGAAATANGAACATATGCCAGTGTAACTATTTGTTACATGTGTATAAAACCCAGAAAACTACATGAAAATACAGACACAATAAATTAAAACCGAGCTATGATTAGCGGGTGTCGACAGGTATTTGAAAACGACGAAGAACATTCCGCAGGAAAAATTTGTTAGTTATCTCAAAGGCAACGTAAAAAACTCCAGAACGAGTTATCACATAAAAGAAAAACTAATAAAACATATTTAGAGATGATTAGTTAAATAACAATTGACAACACAGCGAAGACAATATAGATCAATACAGCAATACAGCAATACAGCAATACAGCAATACAGCTTTCCTTCCACAACAGATACAAAGTTCTTGAATCCGTTGCCATTTTCACTCTTATACAGACTGAGGCATAGATACAGGCGGATTGCGAACACTTTATAATATTAGGTGACATCATATAATAAGAAAAATTTTTTACCTAAGCTTCTCATGAACAGGTCTGAAATCATTGCATATTGACAGTTCCTGGCTGTTTTGAAATTTACTTGTTATTAAGTTATAAATTCATTCATTCAACTTGCGATGAATACATGTTGTCTGTTTTATGTCAAACGCAATTTTTTTATATTGTAAGAACCAAATTAGCTCTTACGTACAGTTCAAACATTGGTGCACACTACGTAATTCTCACGTGAGAGAAAATCCGTACACGTGCACCAACATGCACTATTGCAGACCCCAATAAGTGTTCTTGCGTGCATAATGCCAACGTAAACTGACTCGCCGAATACATGCCAAGCACTTGACATTTGAGACCACCACATACCATGTTCAAGTGATCGCGAAGAAGCTGGATCGGGGACGGATATTTTCAAGTCCCCAGCTTGAATCTAATTTTCTGAGCGTCGAGTAAAAAAATGAAGTGGTTCGGACGTCAATTTGATCTGGAGCGCCCTTTATCTTTATCCTCTATGCATAACCGCGCAATATCAAGCTTTGAATTAGACCATTATTTGTTTTGAAACTAACAGTCAACTAGCAGAACGGAGTCGGGCAGATCACGAGAAATGGGACTTGTATGAAGGAACACTTCAAGAGCGTGTCACACTTAATGATAGCCAAAGTGGACTTTAGTATCACCATATAGGACTTCGAATACGGAGGTAAGACATTCAAGAAGCTGAAACATACGTTAAGACATTTTCCTTGATTGACGACGAATAATGTAATTCATAAACCTTTACTTTCTGAAAGCACAAGCATATGTGCAAAAATATAGTCTTCATGTCAACTATTGTAATTCAAAACGTTAAGCACCACATTTTTTTCAAAATAAGAATCATATACTTACACTTAAATTTATTGTAAAAATATTATTGTTTTTACAGAACAAGAATAATTTGGGCATAAAACATCAGTTAATCTACAGATCTATAGAAGAACTATTTTTTTTTGTAAATCACAATTCATTTGTGTCTTTCAACATTGATGAGACTCACGATATCGTGAATATTGCAACCATAAAAGAACATTTGACCCTAGTACTAACATTATTCTGTATAAATAGCACACCATGCCTTACGCGCCGGTAAAATACGTGTTGTCGAAGATTGTTGTTGCATTACCACAGTTGCAACATCAAGACGCCAGCGATGACAGCAAACGGCAAGAGGTTACTGGTGTACAAAATGTAAAATATGTGCCTAAAAACCTGGGATAGGGAATTCGCAAGTTCAGTTGGTGCTAGCACAGACTTGAAACACGCCTACTTTTTTTCTGTAACTGAGCCACTCGTTTCCTAATACGCCCTGCAGGACTGTGAACCCGTAAGTAGCACACGTGTAAAATGAGACGGAGCGAATCACGCAAAACCTAGTACACAGAATACAGTACTCTTCGTGAAGGCACCAGCTACTGAATAAGTGACAACGCCTGAAGTGTATGCAAAACTGTCGACGTTAATCTGGCCGAAATTTCTCGATCTGAAGATACGACCATCGAATTCACAGACACAGATAATTGCATATTGCTCTTTAGCAGAATACACCACTTTAATTCACAGGGCCACGGTGGCTGAGAAGTTAGACTGCTCGCCTCACACCAAGGCGAACCGGGTTCGATCCCCAGCCGGGTCACTACCGGATTTTCGCAAGTGGGAATCGTGCTGGACGATGCGCGCTGGTCGGCGGGTTTTCTCGAGGACCTCCCGTTTCCCTCGCCCTTGCATTCTGGCGCTGCTCCATTCTCATCTCATTTCACCCTCATCGGCTCTCGAAACCTCGTTGTTTAGAGCCGCCGAAATCTCTCAAGACAACTCAACCACGTTAATCAATGGGCAGGCCGTAGAAAGCAAGAGGAATCGACAGCACACATCATATTCACTGCGTCAACAGCGACGTTCTGATACCCTGATCAAGATCAAGATCATGATCATGATCAAGATATTCGCCAGCTGCGAAAGGTACTGTCTGTCTTGGAGGATAACGCACCCCAGCTCTGGCCAGGAGTGGGGGATGTTTGAGCTGCTGGCCGCGAGGCGAGCAAGGCCCTGTCTCCGAGAGAACGGAAAACAATCTGCTAACTGTATGAAGCTGCTATCCTCACGCGAGCTAGCTCCAAATAAAGAGCGGAAGAGGGGAAGGGAGCAGGCGAAATGAGAGAAACATTTGCTAACGAACGTTCATTCAATTCCCAACCAGGGTAGGTTGAGACCACAGCTATNATCGACAGCACACATCATATTCACTGCGTCAACAGCGACGTTCTGATACCCTGATCAAGATCAAGATCATGATCAAGATATTCGCCAGCTGCGAAAGGTACTGTCTGTCTTGGAGGATAACGCACCCCAGCTCTGGCCAGGAGTGGGGGATGCTTGAGCTGCTGGCCGCGAGGTGAGCAAGGCCCTGTCTCCGAGAGAACGGAAAACAATCTGCTAACTGTATGAAGCTGCTATCCTCACGCGAGCTAGCTCCAAATAAAGAGCGGAAGAGGGGAAGGGAACAGGCGAAATGAGAGAAACATTTGCTAACGAACGTTCATTCAATTCCCAACCAGGGTAGGTTGAGACCACAGCTATNCAGGCGAAATGAGAGAAACATTTGCTAACGAACGTTCATTCAATTCCCAACCAGGGTAGGTTGAGACCACAGCTATGTACGACGCTCTACTTACATAATAATATTATTATGGTATTTATACAAAATGGAGAATATCCAGCCACAACAATAGTAACAAAAATATATGCATTTGGTGTATTCTTAGGACTTTTTGAAAGGCTTCACAAACAAAACGTAACAATGATCGCAATTGACAAATGGTTATTATAAATAGCAATATTCTGCAATCTTTCGACGTTCCAGTTATTTACATTGTGGCACATCTCCTGGTATTGTAAGCACGGAATACTGAGTTAGTGACAGTAGGCGCCTGTTGGTAAAGCCTGCATACGTGTGTATATACACTGTTCACAGTTTGTAGGTGAAGTAGGCGAGGTCAGTATTGACTACAGTCAACACGAGTTCTCGTGGTTATAATGGACCAGATCTTTGTAATAAGCTGTCGCAATTTATGCTAGTGTTGCTAAATCGGCCAAAACCATTGTGCTACTCTCACGCCCGGTCCAGGAGTGCGCAGGGATGTATTCCCGTCCTCTCTTTCCTGCCATTCCAAAAAGTCAATGTGTGTGTAAGTTTCTTCTCTTGAGTCCATGTATTTCGTATTTGACCAGCTCCCCATTTGTCAGATAGTTACATGGTTACTATGCCTTTTTCATAACACATTTACGACAATAATTATTGGCAGGAACTTTTTAGGTGAACAAAATAATCCAGGTAGGTTTTTCACTCTTGTAGACACGCGTCTCATTTACTTCAGTTTTTTTTAATTTCCGTTTGTTTATTTTACAAAGCATACCCATCAGCTTTGGCCACGCAGAATTTAAAGGATATAGCCTCCTTTCTCGCACACTTACCTCGTTTCAAATAACGCTCTTTTATTTTTTTCAGAAATGTTGGGATAAAAATGTTGACTTGCCTTTTAAAATAGAAGTTGTGGTAAAAAAATCCGTATTATATACCAGATATTTATTACCATTCTAACGTTAATTTTCTTGAAATAGTAACGGTAAAGGTGGTATTATAATCCCGCATTCCGTTTTTTTAGAAGCTTTCACTTGGTACATTTTTTTTGTTCAAGATTCCATAAAAATTTCAACTACAACCTTTTATAAGACCACTATAAAAATGTTTGTAATCTAAAATATTTTTTGATCTTAAAAAATTAAAACCGCGAACCAAGTTACTTTATGGAAAAAATATTACATGCTGGTAATATAAGCCCCTGGAAAAAAAAATTAACGAAACCGTTACATGAAAAAGGTTTATTTTAAATTAATTCATACAACTAGCATAGACATGTCACAGAATTTTGTGAAAAGTTTCTACACTTGACTGTCTGCGAAATTCACAAACGCAGAAGACGTTTTCACACCTAGCACTCATTTCGCAGACAACACACNAGCCTCCTTTCTCGCACACTTACCTCGTTTCAAATAACGCTCTTTTATTTTTTTCAGAAATGTTGGGATAAAAATTTTGACTTGCCTTTTAAAATAGAAGTTGTGGTAAAAAAAATCCGTATTAGATACCAGATATTTATTACCATTCTAACGTTAATTTTCTTGAAATAGTAACGGTAAAGGTGGTATTATAATCCCGCATTCCGTTTTTTTAGAAGCTTTCACTTGGTACATTTTTTTTGTTCAAGATTCCATAAAGATTTCAACTACAACCTTTTATAAGACCACTATAAAAATGTTTGTAATCTAAAATATTTTTTGATCTTAAAAAATTTAAAACCGCGAACCAAGTTACTTTATGGAAAAAATATTACATGCTGGTAATATAAGCCCCTGGAAAAAAAAATTAACGAAACCGTTACATGAAAAAGGTTTACTTTAAATTAATTCATACAACTAGCATAGACATGTCACAGAATTTTGTGAAAAGTTTATACACTTGACTGTCTGCGAAATTCACAAACGCAGAAGACGTTTTCACACCTAGCACTCATTTCGCAGACAACACACNTACACTTGACTGTCTGCGAAATTCACAAACGCAGAAGACGTTTTCACACCTAGCACTCATTTCGCAGACAACACACTGCGCCCACAATCTTCCACTGTGATCTGCCTCCGCAAACAGACAAGACAAAGTGCGTCGTGCTTGACAAGGGTCTTCCACTCCAATTGGTGCTCGTAAAACAGATTCCCCCAGCATCAATGTCTGGTTCACATGATTCCGTATTGGATTCTCCTAAAGGCCTCCTTTTGACTCCATTTATTTCAGTTTATTTCTCCTTGGCTGGTAGTAGAACTATTTGTTCTCTTTATTCTTCAGCTGTCCTTTTCCTTTAGCTGAGTTTGACCTCTCTTCCTCCTCTCAGTAGCTTTCAAAACAGCTCAAACGTTCTTGTGGCGGTTCGTGAAGTGATCAAACCAAGCTCTCCCAGCCAACCATTCTTCTGAGAATGTGTTATTAATACAATTTTTTTCCTCGGACAGTTGGTATGCTACCCCTGTGTACATCTTGTCTTGCAAGACCGTAATATTTACATCCCATGATAATTAAGTACTCGACTAACTTTTTTTAAAGATCTTCGCTCATTAGACGTTTTCTTTCTGATTTCGTTGAAGCAGCTTGCTTATTCGTGTGGTTTATCCAGTCGTGCAAGCCTCTGAATGATTTTTGTTGGAACAGAAAAGATTTTTGACCCGCTTTATTGAAACTGATTTGTTGATTTTTTTTACAGCTTATATAGCTTCCACCGTATTTCTTTCTCCTTTCCCATAGCTTTCTTCTGGCATTTTTCTGGGGTCCTAATACTTTTTTTGGCACCTGAATTAGAAAAATAAACCACTCTTGCAATGTATGTAATATGAGCTCCTAAAGTTTGGGTGCTCGTGTGCCAAGCACGATTGGGGGCTAATTTTACGACCATCACCATGTTCTAAATCAAACATTCATAGCCATCCTCTGCTATGTGCAAAATTATATTGTATCTACTGGAAAATAATCCTTGAAACCTGGTTTGTCAAATACAATAATAAGTGCGGATGGATCCAAATAAATAATTCGTGTTACATAAAGTATAACACGAGCCTTCCTTAACATTCTTACAGTGAAATACAAAACGCACTGCCATTCACGAATACACGAGCCGAGCTGCTGTGGGATGAACATCCTGCTCGTGGCTGCTCTCTCTCTCTCTCCTTTATCTTTCTCTCTTTATCTCTCTTTCTCTCTCTTTCTCTCTCTCTCTTTCTCTCTTTCTCTCTTTCTCTCTCTCTCTCTCTTTCTCTCTTTCTCTCTTTCTCTCTTTCTCTCTTTCTCTCTTTCTCTCTTTCTCTCTTTCTCTCTTTCTCTCTTTCTCTTTATTTCTCTCTTTCTCTCTTTCTCTCTGGGATCTGCCCACCGAAGGCGAGGACTTCTGTGAGTGCGGCGGGACTGCAGCAGCTAGGGTGCGGCGACTATTCCGCAACTCGTCGCGTCCCCAGGTGGCGGATAGGGGATCCCCAGGCTCTGGAGTGGCTGGGAATACTCGAATACCAGCCCGCGGACCAACTGGCCGGTGCGACAGCGCCGTCGTCGTGGACGTCGGGGACCTGGGGAGCTCAGTACGAGATGGCGAAGCGCATCGTGCAGGAGGCAGCCCCAACGATCGAGGTGGGGAAGGGGATCTCGAGGTGCCACGGGCGAAGTGTAGCGAAACTCACTGCTGGATTCTGCGGGCTACTGACTGCGGATGCGTGAGGGAGTGGATTGGAATGCGTCGGACCCAATTACGACCATGGCTGCCTTAATCCCTCTCTGCCGCGATGCACGCCTCCTTGCATGAAATTCCCTCTCCTGTAGGCGTATTGGGCCTAGCCCTGAGATGCACTTAAACTTCCGTCCCTACCTCGGACGTACACGTAATACTTAGCAATAGAGTAGGTTAGAAAAATATAAAAAAAACTAACGAATACACAGCAGTAAGTGAGGGCAGACCTTTCTAGCGGCGAACCTTTGAACTAAAACCAGTAGTTTTCGACCCGGCCGCCAGGGTTAGTGCGCTGTATTAAGAGATATTGAAGGGGCTGATAGTATCTGCATGACTCTTAATACCACATTTTACCACTACATCTGTACCGTAAACATTGTTTGAGTTTGTTTGTATCTGATGGATAATGAAGCCGTACACATATTTTTGGAGATTTTAAAGTCTCTTATAACGGAGCAAAACATCTGGATCGTTAAATATTCTTGGAGTTATTTGAGGCGTGCTTCTTTATTATGCACAAAGATGCAACCAAGCATTCTCAGGAAAGTTAGGGTTTCATCCATAAGCTGGCTGTTTTTTCTATGGTCGCTTGTTCGTAAGTTTATAATTTTTAAAACTGTAGTTGTATATTTTTAAAATACAAAACGCAAAGACATTACAATGACAACTCGCTGTCAAGGACAGTGTTATACATCCCGAAAGTGTACGTAATTTTCACGTGTTATCTAATAAACTCTATAAGAAAGTCAGCAAATCCAATATATTCAATAACACTTGTAATTAAAAAAAAATGTTAACCATACGGCGTGTGATATTCGATGTAACATTAGGGTAAGGCCGAATTCGATCGACAAACTTCGGGATTTCATTCCTTTTGGAAAATAAAGTGGGATATATAATGGGACACTTTCTAACTAAACTGAATAACAAAGGTAATTTAAATACTTAAAAATCGAGTTTTTAAATTGTATTTTTGCGAAATATCGGAGACGAAGTGGAATTAAATTACAATTCCCAGAACATTGTTTTACGTTATTGGGATCTTCAACCTAAGAGCAAATTCTCATTGATGCCTCGCATAGTAATGGCACTAACAGAGGTGGCCAATCTCTTATTGCATACAAATATTTTACCGTCAGGAATTATGAACGTGTGAAGCCAGTTTATTGAGTAGTACGACCTAGTAAACAAAATTGGCTTTCTTGGTAAAACTGCTGAGGACCCACCGTTTTCGAGCATAACACTCACAAAGCTTGGGCTGCAGACATTCTGTGCCTAGCATGTACATAGATAACACTACCTACATACGTCTGTAGTATGCTTCTGTAGGTAGTATGCTTCTGTGCCCACTGCACAGGAGACGAGGGAAGACAATTTTGACACTAACTATAAACGGCGTGTACCATACGTTATAGGTTATTCACGGCAAAGTGAGCACTTTTGAAAGCCCTCTCATTTCGAATAATTGTCAATAAATATATTTTATTTTAGCCTTGGACATTAACTTTCGAGTGTGGGGGAATATACACGCTGGCAATGTTTATTTAATAAAGTGGTTAAAGGATAAAAAAAAATGGCTGAAAGAAAAAAAGTAACTAGGGCTTTAAAATTTCTCACTTTACCGTGAACAGCCTATATAACAAGCTTACCGTATTAAATCTGCCTGCTTGTTTCTGACGACAGTCGGTGTACGATTTCCTGTAGGAAGTGTTGGTATTACCTACGCACTAGGCACTGTATCACTGCATCCGAAGCTCTGTTTGCGTTTTACACTCAAATGGGCTAGGGTGGCTACCCTTTTATTTTTATTGAATTCTGAGGTACTAATGAGATTTGCTCTAAGATTAAAAATTTTGACAACGTAAAACAATGTTCGGAGGATTGTAAATAAAAATCACTAAGTTTATGGTATTTTGCAAAAATTACGTTTTCAAAACTTGATTTAAGGGCTCACGCCTCCCTTTATATACAGTTTTGGCAGAAAGTGTCCCACATATTTCCCAATTGATTTTTTATAAGGACTGAACACACGGAGTTGGTCGGTCGAATTCAGATCCACTCTGTATGAACAGAATATTCAGATTTATTCAAAATAATTTCTTAGTGGGTGGTCGTAACTTGTTACAGTGAGATGTTACTCTTGTGTGATTAAATATAGGTAAAACAGCAATACCACTTATGTTGTACCGAGGAACACTTCGGATTGGCAGTTTCCTATACGTGAGTAAGATACCTCAGGGCAGGGCTGAGAAGTTATCACTCGGAGAAAATGCACTGTAGTAGAGACTTTAAGAAGGGTCTGAGGTACTGATGCACTGAGTTGTCAAGATAGGCTATGGGAAATATGGGACTGGTATACACTGCTTGATAAATAATACAGTATGAGTGAGCGGTGAACCAGTGAGCACTACCTGGATCTCAGGGTGTATGGTGAGGGCATTACCCTCGACACCGGACTGGTTGAAGGTGTAGTGTACCAGTGAAAATTATCAGCTTCTCATGGTGTATGGTGAGGTGGGTACCCTCGGCTTTGGACTGGTGGGATGCTGTGTTGGATGTGATGTGTGCGGGAGTGAACTCAACTTAAGAGTGGGGTCAGTGATATTGAGGAACCTGTCATCTAGAGTATCGAAAAAACCCGGAAAAAAATATTTGGGCATCTCTCGGGAACGTTTCCCAATGTCCACAAGTAACACATGTGCCTTTAGAGTACTCTAGTTTGACATATATAATTTATGTGTCCACATAACTGTAATGCTAATTTTCACAAGAAGGTCATGATTAAAATATATATTTTAGCAGATTTAAAAAAAAATGTATTGTAGGACAGTTTCGATCAGTTTTAATTCTCTATGTTTATAATTAACGGAGTATAGTATATACATACATGATAAAGAAGGTCGTGATTAACAACATAATAAATAAACAAAAAGGAACTGTAGAGCTGTTTTTAACGTTATTTTGAAGTAAGATACAATATAATACATCAGCATTATATATATATATATTATACACACACACATCATACTACGTTGCTGTTATGAAAAGTGCAATACCAAGGAGTGGGGTTGTTAGCATACATTTAACAGGATAAGTATGTAAAGTTTGTTGATCTCAAATGAAAATAATTTAATTTATACGTAGATCGTTTCCCTACTGTCATAGTCTTGTCAGTAAAGGAATCACAACAAAATTTTTATATATCTTCATGCATGTACGCTCGAGAGTAACAGGTGAATTTTAAGTAATTTATATACCCATTCGGACGTGCTACATCTGTTCATTTCCTGCATTTATCCTGAATCATGTGGCGGACTACCCACACACGTTCAAAGCAAGAGTTGCCAAATTATCATTCGCGCAGTACTCTTCGGAGTTTAGGATAATATTTCGGTTCCCTGGCTCACGTGTTTCGACCGTTATCGAAATTTTATGGGATTATATTTATCGCAAAGTTGAAAGCATAGCGCCACGCTGGACAAAAGTGCGTTATGGTAGCTACAAAATGATTTGTTGTTATTCGCCTTGCCAAATTCTTTTTCTGGTGATCACAAAATTATTTAATATCACCACTAAAATCTTGGTGTCACTAGAAATGACTTTATCAGAAAATAATATGCAAAATGATTTAAACGAAAAAACTTTTTTCAGTGCACCACCTCTGAATAATACAGAATTTTGTACCGTTACTGAAAAGACTCTGTGTTCATAGAAAGCTCGCGACGTTTTTGTATAGTTATACTAACCAAAGTTGGCTCTATAGGCCTACATGGCATTTGAGATGTGTCCCAGTTTGTGGCGGGAGCCGCGGTGGTGTAGTGGTTAGACTACACGTCTCCCACCAAGGGGAACTGCGCTCGATTCCCGGGTGGGGTCGCTCCCGGATTTTCGCATGTGGAAATCTTGCAGGACGATGCCACTGTTCTGCGGGTTTTCTCGGGGTGCTCTGGTTTTCCCCCGCCCTTGCATTCTGGCGCTGCTTCATACTCACCTCGCTTCATCCTCATCGGCTCTCTATACTTCGATGTTAAGAGACGCCCAAATCTTTTCACTCACCCCCAGTTTGTGGTCTTTCACATGCGCACACACAGCATAGTTAAAGGCACATAAATTATTTTTTTAACATGGTAAATATGTCATAAATAAATTGCAAGTTACACGTAGCTGACTGTCTTTTGGGCTCAACTTCCGAGATGAAAAACTACCGCCGCATAAATTTATTTTGTAGTGCAAACAACCAAAAAAGCTACGGGGTTAGTTCTCTTGATTCTTGCCCTACACCATGCCCCTTTTATAGGTGAAAAAGCAAGGCTCCACTGTGCATACTGTATATGAGGCCACGAAGGAAACAATTAGTCACATGTGACTGAAAAGTTCCTTGTATGGAGTGTAATAATCCCCACGAGCTTGAATAAAAGCTGCGATACGATTTGACATGGAATAGGCAAGTGTTAGAATGAAGACGCATCACAGAATTTCCCAGTTTGACCGAATTATTCTTGGACTACTTACATGAGGTTTTGCTCGTTGTTTCAAGAAAACTAACAGATTTTCTAGAGGATTTAAATATAAGGATTTTCCAGGCTTTTCCAAATGTGTGATGGTTCCTGAATGCATCAGTCCAATCAGTCATATTTTCAGGCCAATGAACTCCAGAATTGTCATCTCGGAGAAGGGCATACAGCCATGTGATGTGAACATTAATTCCCGCGATGGGATGTCGAGCTGAAAACATAAAACCTGGTTTTCCAGCAGCTCAACGAAGCCACCTTTCAAAGTTCACGTCGCTTTATCTAAAGAACCTATTTTCACGTAATTAAAACACCC
>NQII01000662.1:375970-395898 GCA_002778355.1 Clitarchus hookeri
CTCGCCTAATTAGGGAATACAACGATTCGGTGAGGTTAATGATGTCCTGTTGGCGTTGGCGACTTATCTTTTATTCATCTTGCTAGAACTCATGACTGCACAAAAAACTACCGCAACATATAATGTAAAATACAATAAATAAAATTTTAAGCAAACCTGAAATAAATTTGAATAATATTAAACACGTGAGAACGCACTACGAGTAATCTCTTATATAGGTATCAGAAACGAAAGAAATCGGCACAACGAGAAATAATAAAGAGAGCATATTAGTAAAAAAAAACCCAGTAACTGAATTATTATTGGTTAAACAAGATAATCGCACCAATTCTCTGGCACGTGTGTCAACCACATCTCGCCAACAACACACGGAACGAAGGTTTGTAAACAAATGGCCGCTCTACTTTCACCTTGAGCGTGATCTTGTGAGTATGCAAGAAACATTGAAATCAAAGTACGTTAGCATCACGTCATTAATAATTGGCATAATAAGATACAAGTCTTTTCGAAACCCATTTGTAAGCGATAAATTAACAATTACGTTAAAACTTTAGAACTATTTCCTCTCTTTGTGCTGGCAACCTAACGGCATAACTGTATCCGCGCTCGCCGCTGTTTGTAATGTTATATGCATGTAGCTAACGGCTAGGGTGTTTTTTCAAAGGTTGATTTTCAAAAGTTTCTTCCAGTCGTGAACCGACTATAGTAATGTAATTTTTTTGTACTTTCACAAGAAAAATTCTTGGAAACCCAGTTGTCAAGGATATTCTTTGTAAAAGTACAAACAGATTTTTGTAAAATCTGCAAAACATTATATTTGTAATATTACGAATGACGTGCTTGTTCTATAGCTTACATTATTGTGAAGTAGACATAAAATAGTTTTTTTTTCTTCTAGAAAAAAAATGTGATGAATAACAGAGAGGAAGGAAAAATTTATTTTAGAATATAATTTAATAGAAAGTAACTAAGCATTGCCACTAAGCATTATTCGCGTACACACTTAACCCCAAGTTCAACTACACTTACGAGCTTTATAATCATTTTCGTACTGAATATGTAGTAAATACCGACAACATATTAGTGTAGTAAGAACGCATTAATTTCATTTTAAGCGTTCTGTGTACACATGAAACATTAATATTAAGAGCTAATTGGTAATCTTGTCACTCGTTTTAAAAATATGCGAGATTTTATTATGATGATTAGATTTTTTTTATGGCTGTTTATATGGGTGTATCTAACTGTTATAGACCTGAAGTCAATCGTTATCTATATTTTAAAGATGACATTTTTATTACGGTGTATCAAGTCCTAGAACGTAATATTATGAAGTGAAAATAGTACAACTACACAAAAATAGGACCTGGATTAACACGAGACAGTGATTCATAAGCTGACAGGGATGAAAAATATGTGACGTGTACAGTTTGCGTGAATTTTATTTGTTGAAGCAGGGGAAAATCTAGAAGCATTATGTATTTACAACTGCAGTGAATT
The DNA here is from genome assembly GCA_002778355.1 of Clitarchus hookeri. Classification (NCBI taxonomy): domain Eukaryota; kingdom Metazoa; phylum Arthropoda; class Insecta; order Phasmatodea; family Phasmatidae; genus Clitarchus; species Clitarchus hookeri. The sequence continues at coordinate 377,471 of NQII01000662.1, forward strand.
TGTGATTTTACTTTTATTATTATTGAGAAACGTCTCACTGTGATAAAATTGAAATTACAATGCCTTTGCAATTTTTTTTGTAGTTGATTAGAATTACGTAATAGTTACAGTCTACTTTCTGCTACATAGTAACAGTAATTTTAAAAAATGCAGTGTTTTATCAGTACTACAGTGTACACGTAATTTTAATCATTTTATAATAAATTTACATGTACTCAGAATGAATTAACATTTTAATTTGTAGGTATGTAATTACACTGATTTCAGTGATAATTCTGCTGCTTTATAAATGTGTGTACAATTACACAAATGGTTGTATAATGAATAACCTAGGTGTCAAATTATTGTAACCTTCCACATTGCCACACCTAAGAGTTTACNCACAAATGGTTGTATAATGAATAACCTAGGTGTCAAATTATTGTAACCTTCCACATTGCCACACCTAAGAGTTTAATGGTGTTGTTCCCAGACATTCTGTTAAGTACAAATGCATATAAATAGCCTCACAAATATAAGATCAAATTATAAAATTCCAAATACAGCTTGATTATTATGTTATCTGAGGCTGAATCGGTGACTTCAGTCAGTGAAATGCTACTCATTGTAGACACAGTTTATAAAAATGCTTCAGACTGACTTATCATCGAATCAGCAATTGGCACTGGAAATCAATGCCCGCGCAACAGTTATATTGTTTAANCACAAATGGTTGTATAATGAATAACCTAGGTGTCAAATTATTGTAACCTTCCACATTGCCACACCTAAGAGTTTACTGGTGTTGTTCCCAGACATTCTGTTAAGTACAAATGCATATAAATAGCCTCACAAATATAAGATTAAATTATAAAATTCCAAATACAGCTTGATCATTATGTTATCTGAGGCTGAATCGGTGACTTCAGTCAGTGAAATGCTACTCATTGTAGACACAGTTTATAAAACTGCTTCAGACTGACTTATCATCGAATCAGCAATTGGCACTGGAAATCAATGCCCGCGCAACAGTTATATTGTTTAAAATTTAATGATCAGTGAAGTTCAGACCGTGTCCAAAATGAAANAAATTTAATGATCAGTGAAGTTCAGACCGTGTCCAAAATGAAAAATTCGGTATTCTGTAATTTTTTATTTCGTAGCTCTCAATTCGGACGTTGTCGTTAGTCAATTGCTTAGCACTCGTGGCCACTCACTGTTACAGTAACAATGAAAATTATTTTTATCTAAATTTAATGTTTAAAACGGACGTGATATTTCTACAATCATCACTGGAATGCTGCGAATATATTAATAAATAAGAAAATAATTATTTATGCAATTACAACTTAAAAAAATTTTGTTGCGAAATATATAAACAAAGCACAACACTTACTTGCTTTATAAAACATGTCTAGGGTATTTTATGAACCTTTCTTTGTTTAAAAAAACGTTTAAATTACGCATTCGCGTATATATTTTTAAGATAAAAATCAACATTGGCGCTGATTTCGTCATTTTGAATTTTTGTTAACATCTGCTAGATACAAAATACGAAATACCAAATTACCAAATACGTCACCATTTTTGTATACAAAATCTTGTCACGTGATAATTTTGTCAACAAAATCTGCCATTTCGGACTCGGCCTCATTCCCTGAAATATTAGAAAGCTTTCCAGTGGTTCATTTGTAGACAATTTCATACGTAAGTCGTCAGATTTAATTGATTTAAAGCAAATGCGAATTCCATGTCTTATCAGACATGTTAAAACACGCCATTTTAATGACAAAAGTATGCAAATAATTAGTTAATCCAATAAGGCCAAACCGACAATTTACAGTGGCCTAAATTAATCTGATCTTGTTAAAAAAATGTATATACAAAAAACAAAGGTGTCATTATGTAATTACGTTCTGATTTTTTTCTATACGTTAATTTTTCCTTTCGTTGTTTTGTGTTGACGTATTTGAAGTAAAGAGTACTTAAAACATTTTTTGCCACCCATTACATAATTCTAATTTGTTTTTCTTTTTCTTTCAGAATGAAAACTGGTTTACCTACGAACAAAAGGTTCATTTCTCAGGTAAGCGTTCAGCTTAATTTACTTTACGTTTGCTTGGTATAAACCAATACTTAAATAAAAAAACAGGTTCATATGATGAAGTGCACGTTTTTAACTATCCATCACTCAATTTATAACTTGATGCGTGATATTTCACGTGTTTTTGGAATGAGAAAAAAATGTTTATATGTTTTACAGATTTTTTTAAATTAATAAAAAAATTATTGAAAGTCTTTGGTCTTCCAGAAGTTTCAGGAAAAATTAAGTACCATTGATTCTCGTACAATATTTGGTTTCCCATAGAAATACGTCTTAGCTTCAGTTTTACAAAAAAAAATTAATTATTTAAACTGATAAATATTATTAATGTTCCCTGTTTGTGTGTTTCGTCACTTTGCAGGAAAACTGATAGCGTTAAGAAAGCCATGTATTTTATCGCAGCTTAATTTACTGACAAAATGTGAAAAGGTTGCCGGGTGGAGGGGGGGGGNTGCAGTTAAAGGGTACGTGTCTTCCTTAAACTTACTCTATTAAATTGCTTGTATGCCACAGCATTCGCAAGTTGCGAAGAGATGATAAAAATGCTGTAAATGTCTTGTTCGATGTGTGGAACATGGGGTTCAATTTAGATGGTTCGCAATTTGTGTTTGGGCCTGCCAATCGCCATAAAGGCTGTTCACGGTAATTTGAGCACGTTTTGAAGTCCTGCTTAAGATATGCAGCTATGCTTATAACATATTCTTCCATTAAATGTGCATTTAACATTGTCATGAGCCTAACCACTTCATTCATGCGTCGGTCAAGAGAAACCTGTGGAATTATTCTCTTTAGTTTGTAAAACGTATATATAATATTAAGAATCACTTGCACGCAAAAAAAAATTTCTGGTGAGCTTCCTAAACTGAATTGGAAGTTTTAAACCCATATATCGTATGGAAATAATACCTCACACCTGGCTAAAAATTATGGGAATGTTTAGCGTCGCCACTATAGAAAGTTGGGAAGTTTCCCAAGCATTTGTCTGTTTCCCTGAGCAAATGNTATGGGAATGTTTAGCGTCGCCACTATAGAAAGTTGGGAAGTTTCCCAAGCATTTGTCTGTTTCCCTGAGCAAATGCAGCAACGCTAGCATGAATGTATGGGAAATCACTTAACCATTCGCACTTTCTCACTCTACGTATGCACTCATATAGTACATTAGCGAATAATTTCTTAGAGTGTGTATGCATTAAGAAAACACAAAGCAAAATGAATCATTCCAGTATTCACAAATGTTTAACACTTCTATTTAAAATTTAAGACATGGCACTANAACACAAAGCAAAATGAATCATTCCAGTATTCACAAATGTTTAACACTTCTATTTAAAATTTAAGACATGGCACTGCTTTTTCTCTGTCGTTACCAACGTTACCGCGCACATGCTAGTTAGCATGCTCGTTAAAATTATTAAATTTGGGGTAGTGATATTTTCCCAAGGTTGACTTCAAANCGTGTCTTCCTTAAACTTACTCTATTAAATTGCTTGTATGCCACAGCATTCGCAAGTTGCGAAGAGATGATAAAATGCTGTAAATGTCTTGTTCGATGTGTGGAACATGGGGTTCAATTTAGATGTTCGCAATTTGTGTTTGGGCCTGCCAATCGCCATAAAGGCTGTTCACGGTAATTTGAGCACGTTTTGAAGTCCTGCTTAAGATATGCAGCTATGCTTATAACATATTCTTCCATTAAATGTGCATTTAACATTGTCATGCGCCTAACCACTTTATTCATGCGTCGGTCAAGAGAAACCTGTGGAATTATTGAGAAATCAAACATTTTGCATATATATTATAATTCTTACACTTGCACGCAAAAAAAAATTTCTGGTGAGCTTCCTGAACTGAATTGGAAGTTTTAAACCCATATATCGTATGGAAATAATACCTCACACCTGGCTAAAAAATATGGGAATGTTTAGCGTCGCCACTATAGAAAGTTGGGAAGTTTCCCAAGCATTTGTCTGTTTCCCTGAGCAAATGCAGCAACGCTAGCATGAATGTATGGGAAATCACTTAACCATTCGCACTTTCTCACTCTACGTATGCACTCATATAGTACATTAGCGAATAATTTCTTAGAGTGTGTATGCATTAAGAAAACACAAAGCAAAATGAATCATTCCAGTATTCACAAATGTTTAACACTTCTATTTAAAATTTAAGACATGGCACTACATTTCTCTGTCGTTACCAACGTTACGGCGCACATGCTAGTTAGCATGCTCGTTAAAATTATTAAATTTGGGGTAGTGATATTTTCCCAAGGTTGACTTCAAAAGTGCTCACTTTACAGTGATCAGCCTTCAGCATGAATGCAGTAGACTGTAATTTGCAGGTTTATCGTAGCGTACGGTCATGTGAATCTATCAGCAATGGAAAAAGATCCCATTTCACAAGAAGTCTTCCTCAAATTAGTGGCCGAAAGACAACGTTGGTGGTAAAGAACCGCCTTCCTGTTTCATGACTTGTTAATAAAATTCTCTTCCCTCCCAAGAAATAACTGCTACCATAAGTCTTCTTGGATCCTTCGCAACCAATTTCTGAAAGAACACTGCCACGAACTTAAAGAGCAAAGTGGCAAGCAAGAAGCATTTGTTCAATTAAGCTTGCAAAGTTGCCCGCATTGAGTGGGTGTATAGAGAACAACAGTAGTGTGTCCATGACTGAAAACGTGTCATCCAGGTCAGGCGAATATCGTTTCTGCGTGTGTGGGAATGGCGCAAGGCACCGTGTTCATATAATACCTCGGGAAGCTTTCAATGAAGACTGTGTGCAAGGTGCGGTTGAGCTGGAGCTGGTTCTTTGATGGTCCGGGGGTGTTCCCGTTACGTGGTAATGGGTCATGGGTTGAGGTAACAGGAAATATGAAACCACAATGTCTAAATTAAGCTGCTGGGCAGTCAGGTTTTTACCTCTCGATCATAGAACTGATTGATTGATATAATAAATTCACGGTTACTGCACACTTTACTGAAGCCCCGCTGAAGTTCTACTTCCAGGATATTCCTCCGCTTTATGCAACCAAAGCTTAACCATTACTAGAAAATTACACCAAAGGACAACGCACCGAACTCTTGAGCACTCAGTTATAATAATATTTTGCATGAGAACTATTTCTTACTAGGCGCTACCAACACACGTGTTTTCTCACTGTTTNTGAATTACTACCAATCAATGATTCATATAGGGTATAGTTATCACTATTTTCTCGCGAACCCTCGGAGTTCTGTTAATTCCGTGAAAAAATGGTGATATGGGTGTTGTGAATCCTCCTGTATATGACTTGTACTTATATAAAAAGCGAGTGCGTGCGCGCGCGTGGTGCCTGCAGTTTTTTTCCTATGTCTACATTCGACATTAAACATCCCTTTTTTTTTCTCGCAATTACAAGTTTATCTGGCGAGTGCGTAGGCCGATGAGAGTATTTACTTAATTTCATATCCTAACACCACCCATGCAATGGTGTTCGTGAGGCCTAGACGTCGGACTGGCTACCGAAGGATGGTCGGATTGAAACCACACACCACCTGCATTTTTTGATTTCACAAACGACTAAAAATATGTCCCAGCGCTCCTGGTGGCCACCACTTGAACTTAACTCCCTGATCTGAACCAGGCAATACATAACAGCGCTGCAAGTTGCGAACGGTAGAACCTCCCACACTCTGGCGGTGGGCGCGGGAATCAAAAATGGCCGCTTACATCAGCCGACTAGTGGCAGGCGTGGGAATTAAAAATGGTCGCCTACAGCAGACGACGGTGACGAGGGAACGTCCAAGATGGAGAATGTTAAAAGCAAGAGAGATTAAATAATGGGGACCAGAAGGAATATGAGAAAACCCCCCAAGTATTCATAATCGCTGTACCAAATATTTCGCACCACTGTCATAACACTATTAATTCGTTTGTTTTTATATCGCTGTCAACAACAAATTAACTTAGTAAACACAGTTATATTTTTGTACATATTACCGCACAGGACTAAGAAAAATTCCATTACTTCACCATATATTTGAATCAGCGCCGTGAAAGAGTGTCAGCGGAATAGCTGAAAAGTTATTTTATCTCAGTTCTTTGATGTGTGGCTCGGCAGACTTCAGGAACACTTATTAAACTGAAGCACTGTTAATCACTGAAAACAAGTATAAATGACGATGAGATAACGTAGTTGAGTTTCTGAAGTAATAATCGATGTTTTAACCGTTTCTACGAGTAAAATTTTAATTGATTTACTTGATTCTTTATCGTTTAATGATACATCTAAGTTATAAATTTACACTTACAAACGTTAAAGTTTTATGTAAGTCATATAAATGCAAAAGTAATTTATTTTTAAAGTCAGGTATACACGAAATTGTTTGCTATGCATAGTTCAGTGAAATCCGCATGAGCAAAAATTTCAAAGTAGATACGCAAAGAATAGAGAAAACCAATTAATTGGCAAAGCCTTGATACTCCATTGTAACTAACGAACTTACGAAGTTAAATAATATAATAAAACGTAAAACATCTCTGACAAAAGCATGAAGGTAATATACACTCTTTTGCTAAATTATTGAAAAAAAATATTTTTGTAGTGCTAAATAATAGCCACGGCAAATACTGCTCAGAAAGTAACAAAAGTTGGAGTGCATCGAAGGAACTAGGTTTTGCTGCAGAACATAGAAGAAATATGGGGACGTTGGGTGCTAGAGAGAGAGGCCAACGGAAAATATGGATATTGCTTGGCTACAATTGGATTAGCTTGTTTCTTATGACAATAAAAAAAAACTTCTTCATACGCTGTGCTTGTAAATTTCGTGTGCAGCATTTAAGACTCACTCAAATTGTCCTTAGAATGTTTGAGCATGTTTAAAGGAGGGAAATTTTGATGTTATCATTTACTTCTGCTCTTCTCCCTGCTGGTCCTAACATACATTCGGTTTTGGCGAGGGTAGAGAAAGAGGGGGATGTGGAATCATTTACATTTTTATGGTAATGGCCTAGACTTTCGATTCGTTCCGTGGGAGGGAAGCATTGTCTCGTCATCATTTTAGAAAACATTAATAACACATAAAATCTTTATTTTAAACGACGTTTCTTATACTATTTTATTTCAGTTTTTAAACATTCGCAGGACAATATGACGTCNAAAATCTTTATTTTAAACGACGTTTCTTATACTATTTTATTTCAGTTTTTAAACATTCGCAGGACAATATGACGTCAAAGTGAAAGTTTCTGAGGTTGGGGTTCATATCCCCCGTGGAACCCTCCTCACCTCTTCCTTCTGTATCCTTCCTTACCTGGATCCAGACTGCTGTCAGACAGAACAACCATTCTCTAAACTGCGTTGAATACGGTAGAAAATAGCTTGTGAATTTAAGCACGAAGCCGTGATAAGTGTGCTCCAGTGACGCAATCACTAGAAAAAAAAGTTGCCTTTATTCAGACGTCGTGTTCCTTCATTAGCAGCCCAGATAAGGTAATGTAGTGTACTAATTACGATTCACCATAAAAGGTAGAAGGATCGTTGCACCCGAACAGTCTCTTTGTTCTTGTTGTTTCCGACCGTCCTAGACGAACTGAAAGGGCGGAGAGTATAAAAGACATCGAATTGAAGATAGCGGAATGCGTGTTGTGTGTTAAAAATGACTGGAATTCTATTTTTTTTTTTTTTCGAGAGAGAGAGTCAGTCGAACGTAGATTAGTGTTCGAAGTTCTCAGAGAGGAGATATTTGAAGGTCATTAAATGATCTACCATAATTTACGATTCTCGTTAGACTACACACTCCGTGGCCTGTTACGCTAATGAGATCGCTCTTAAATCTGTGTGTGTGTGGGTGGGTGTGTGTGTGTCNCTACACACTCCGTGGCCTGTTACGCTAATGAGATCGCTCTTAAATCTGTGTGTGTGTGGGTGGGTGTGTGTGTGTGTCAGTCTTTCGATCTTATGTGTTTTCGGAAGAACTAGGTTACCGTTCCAAAAATTTTCATGAAATTTCATATTTAAGTAAACAAAAGAAACAATCTTGTGTTCTAAAAAAGACTTTTTGAAAGAATGCAATTAATACATTTTTTTTTACCTCTTATTTTTGTTTAAAGTTCACAGTCGTATAATGAACCACTTTGGTCATACTTTTAGTATAATTGGTATGAAAGAGATGGAACAGAATATAAAGTAATCACTTCAAGAACATTTCAGTTTTAGACGGTTTTGACGTACTGGTCTCTAAATATCACAATGTTGTTAAGGATGACTTGCATATTTTATGAACACACTATAACATATTGGAAAAAGAGCAGAGTTTACANCTTGCATATTTTATGAACACACTATAACATATTGGAAAAAGAGCAGAGTTTACATAAGAATCGTCTGCATAGAACGTGCCTATGAAAAAAAATAATGTGGTTCATATAGAATGTTTTTATCTCTATGATCCGCCAGTCTCACGCAACTAGAAATTAATTTGATTTTGGTAAAGTAGTGATTTATTAATAAATAATCTATTTTAGACACTTTTCTAAAATGCATGAAATTGGGCTGACAACCATCCGTCGCACTCGTTAGTCGTACGTCCGTCAGTCAGTCTGTGTTTTCGTCCGTCGGGTTAAATCGATTCACAACAATCCATCGTCCGTCAATCCTTCCGTACGACAAAATTTCAGTATAACAACTTAACATCGCGATCTGTCTTTGGTTAGAGGTATATTTTGGTCGGAAATACATTTTCAAAAAAGAAACAATTTTGGAAATTTTTTTTAGGTGATAAGCATCTATACTGAGTGATTGTTTACATTTTACATTCCTGAATTTATCACCAAAGATAATATACACAGATCCACCGCCTTTCATTTAATTTCAAAGTGCGCACTCGCGTCTACGGAATGTCGTCAGAAGGCGGTGGCCCATCCGTCGGTCTGTCGAAAGTTGGAAAGTTTGAGAAATACTTGACGGATAGCAAAATAAAGTTTCCCTGTGATTGGTTGAAGAACACGTGACCGCCGTAAGGATGGAAGATTGGTGGATTATGCGGACGGTTGTGAGTCCACCTTAAAGGAAAATAAAACACATAAATTTTCTTTCCATTTTTTACATTTAAATAAATTATTTTCTTATCTCCTGCGATTCTATAGGCCGAAGGCTTTTGTGCAATCTATACAAAATTTAATATCGCCATTTGGTACGCATCTGCAGGGCGAATATACTGCTTACACTACACGCACGTTATGACTATGATACAGTATCGTAAAGAATACCTACTTTCATTGTGATGCATACACGGCCATTGCATACATATTTTCCATCGTGAACCGTGCCACGAGCTCACAGAAGTTATTATACAATTATAATCTATTCGTGGTATCAACGGTTTTAATCAAACCTTTGAAAAATCACCCCAAGTATGACGTGTTTGCTTGTTTCTTAGATATTTAATACATCACAAGCGTTCACTACTTCTGTAAAAATAAAAGAATATTATATTTCATCTACAAATAATAATATTTAATTTATAATGAGCGTGAATAAAAAAAGGAGAAAATATGTGTGTTGGTAATGCCCAGTAAGAATTAGCACTCACTGAAAATGTTATTAAAGTAAGTGCGCTTAAGTACGATGCGTTATCCCTTTCGTGCACTTTTCTAGACTTGGTTAAGCCCTGTTTNTTATTAAAGTAAGTGCGCTTAAGTACGATGCGTTATCCCTTTCGTGCACTTTTCTAGACTTGGTTAAGCCCTGTTTGCATGAGGCGGAGGAATAGCCTGAAAGTAGAACTTTAACAGTGCTTCATAAATTTGGAAATAACCATGAATTTACTATTTCTTGCACTTAGCTAAGTTAACTAGTTGCAAAAAACGCAATTTTTAGGAATGGTTGTTATAATATGCAAATTCGTGCTCTGCAGTAGGTATAGCAAGATATACCGACTTCGGTACTTCGGAACTACTTTTGATTAATTCGCTGTCATCTTATCTGTAAGCCTGCTTTGCTTGGCAGTGATTTTTTTTTTCGAATGTTCATTCCAAAAGTGCTTTCTTTACCTAGCTAAGGTTTTAGTAGCTTTGATCACGCCAGGGTGCCATCACCTCCCCATTCCTATCAGCCTAGGACCAGGGGCGTAGGCGGAGGGGAAAATATGGGTGTTGTAACCCCTTTCTGCCCCAAATTTTTTTATCAGTTATTACGAACGTGAGGCCGCACCGGTTCAGTGGTTAGACTACTCGCCTCCCACCTAGGGGAACCGAGTTTGATTCCCGGCGGGGTTGCTCCCGGGTTTTTGCATGTGGGAATCGTTGCTGTAATCTGTCCACGAAAGGTCAGACTGATTACAACCGAAGTTTATGCTCCGAAGTCTACTTCTTCAGTGTAGTTGGTTGCATGCCGGCTGACAATACGAGTCTTTCTTGACTCCAGTCCCACGTAATGCGTGTTAGTATTTGTACTTGTCTCACTTGTGTTATGTTACATATGTCTCTGGCACCATCTGTAATTGCATTTTTGCCAACGAGAGGTCAAGTCCTACCTGCCATATAAGATCTTAAGAAATTCATAAAAATGACTTGCGCCTTTGCAGAGGAAAGTAGCCTCATTAGATATATTGGTAATTATTTTATTATTTTCAATTTCTGGTTATTAAATTGTCTAAGGATATCATCCCCATAGTTTCTTCTGCACTGCTTAATTAGTATATACTCAGTAGTTGTGCGGCAATGTCCCTAACTGTAGAGGGCATATGCGGTACTCTGCGCATGCAAGCTACGAGGTAATCACATAGGTAACCCATACCCCTCGCCATGTTCCAACACACGACTTTTTTCCCCAAATAGCGCCATCAAAACAAACGTGGGTAGGATTTGAGGTTAAAATACTACTTATGTAAGTACGTGATTCGAAATTCTTTTACACATTCTATGACCTAGTTTTAATGCAACTAGAACAAATGGAGTTAGACAAAATGTCGTATTTTTATCAAAAGGGTGTTGTTTTTTAATACACTCAAACGAAGACGTTCATCAGTGTTGACTATGTGGTTTTGACAGTTCTATTGGTGAAGAAAAGTTAATGTTGAGGACATGCATAGAAGACAACAATTGGTCTACACTTAGTTTGTGGTTCTGACCATAGACTAAAAGGTGGGGTAGCTCAACTATCGTCTTCTACGCATGTACCCAACATTGACCTACCCCACACGAATACAACTGTCAAAATTACATAGTCAACAGTGATTATATATATATAANTGTACCCAACATTGACCTACCCCACACGAATACAACTGTCAAAATTACATAGTCAACAGTGATTATATATATATAAATGTTGTGTCCGTTTGTTCGGACGCGTATGACTCCCGAAAAAATCAACTAATTTTCATTCTGTTTTTTTTATAAACTTTCCTTTCGTTTGTGCACCTTTCTTTTTTGTCTGTATTACCTGCAAAAGGTACTAAAATCTGCAAAAAGCTCATTTTTACCATGCCTCAGCAGAGTACTCACTTCACTACAGTCTCAACTCAGCAAACACGGCNTGCCTCAGCAGAGTACTCACTTCACTACAGTCTCAACTCAGCAAACATGGCATTTGCTTGAACCATGCCAAATCCAAAGCCATCCTCTTCACCCGCAAACACATCATCCCTTAAAATCCACCCAAAATTTGCAGGTACAACTATCTTTTGGACTGACACAATTAAATATTTTGGCATCACTCTTGACAACAAATTAAACTCCATTTCCCACATTGACACTATCACCACAAGAACCCACCAGGCCATCGTTATGATATTATTTATGATTTATCATCATACCTTAATGGGGCTATAGGAGCAGAACAAGTTATTGATAAGAGTTATGTAATGAACACTATATAAAAGAGGTTTATTTACCAGTAAGGATGTGCAATATTATTTCAATATAAATATCATTGAATGTAATCGGGGGGGACCTGTACAAATATAATGAAATATTATATTAAATTATAAAGATTTATCCAGCCACATTCGGAGTAAAATCTAATTGGTTCCAGAGGCCTATTAAGATGGCGGAAGTCGACGGCCGGACACACCCATCTTCAGTGGTCTTCTCGTTCCAATGGCCTGACGACAAANTGTACCCAACATTGACCTACCCCACACGAATACAACTGTCAAAATTACATAGTCAACAGTGATTATATATATATATATATATAAATGTTGTGTCCGTTTGTTCGGACGCGTATGACTCCCGAAAAAATCAACTAATTTTCATTCTGTTTTTTTATAAACTTTCCTTTCGTTCCCACGAGTGTTTGTGCACCTTTCTTTTTTGTCTGTATTACCTGCAAAAGGTACTAAAATTTGCAAAAAGCTCATTTTTACCATGCTTTCGCGTCAGGAAGCGCCTTTGTTGACAGCTGTCTGTCTGAAAATTTCACCTGTTTGAACCATCCAACTTATTCATACGCGTGGAAGATGGTAAAACTAAAAACATTGTATAAGTACTTAAAAATAAAGATTTCGAAAATACATATACTTCTTTCAATTAATTTCACAGAAAAGAATAGAACCTAAATCTTTTATGCCACAGCAACGCGTGGCCGGGTAAGCTAGTTCGTTTATATTAACTAACTTTCTATCCGCGCATTCGCCCGAGTGTAATACACGAAGTAGCTACTAATTTCCTTTAACGAAGGATGTATTTGTACACCACATTAGTTGTTATGCCCTCAGGTGCCTAGGATTATCAAGCTGCTAGGTGAACTTACTCTGGAGCACGCCACATAGAGCGGTTCATGTGAGAAGCAGCCCTCCCTCGAATCTCTCCCTGCCACCTTTAGCGAAACTTACAGTCATATAAAAACAGACCATGAGGGGGAATTGCATTATTTTTAATTCAAAAGATGAGTGGCATGTGCGTTAACAAAACTTATTTCACCCCATGCACATCCAGTGAAGACTGCGGCCTCAATTATATATTTTTACCAAGCATTCACTTCGAGCTTGGTGCTATTGCAAAGTTTTGGTAGGTTAAGGTTTCGCAGTAGTGTCAGTGTAGTCCCAACCTTGACTCGAGGAAGGTAGTTGCTGATGATGAAAGGCACATGGTAATGGATTAAATCATCCATTTTTACAACTGTGTCCACAGAGTTGCAACATCTTAAGAAAACTGTGGTACAATTTATTATTTATATATTCAACATAATGTTAACGTTGCTCAATCCTCGTAACATTTTCTTCCATGGCAATATTTTTCAAAACTATTTATTGATTTACATCAATACTATAAACTTAAGACTGCATGGACCAGTTTTTGTCTCCTGGGTATTTCCGGTATTAATACAACTGGATGATATTCCAGTTAAGTTAAATAGGCCGAACAGGAGATTGGCGCCTCCAGGTACTACCAGCTTCATCAGGGTCAGTGTGGAAATACAAAAATCATATGAGGTTCATCACCATCCCACCCATCGCCACCTCTTCCACCACTGCCGAAGAAAAGACAGGCAATTTCACTACACCTGGAGACACTTTCATCTCCATTTCAATTCACGAAATTTCAGCCGACTCCTCGGAAGACGAGGAACATACTTCCCATCTCACCGACCATGCCACCTTCCCACTCCTCTCAGACCGCCCCTCATTCCCCCTCACCTTACATGAAGTTTTCGCTGTTCTCACCCACCTTCGCCGCACAGCTGCACCTGGTTGTGACTCGCTCCTGGCACCCCTTCTCAGAGCCATGCCCGGCAGAGTCACAGTCTACCTCACCAGACTCATGAACGCCATCCTCTTCCACTGACATTTCCCAGCGACATGGAAAAATGGTATTGGGGTCCCGATCCCAAAACCAGACAACCCCCCTTCAAGCCTTTCCTCATACCGTCCCATCTTAATTCTCCTTATTTTTTCCAAGACAGGAGAGAAAATAATTTACAGCTGTCTCCTATCTGCCGTCACATCACTCCACCTTCTCCCAGATCATCAATTCGGATTCCGACCCGATCATTCCACCACCCATGCCATTGCTCGTGTGGAGCATCTGGTGGCTGAGTGGTTCTCCATACAGCGACGCACGAGCATTGTGCTCATGGACCTCGCCAGAGCATTTGACTCTGTGCCACACTGCCAACTCATTTCATGCCTCGCTGCCCCCGACATTCCACCTCACCTCAGCCACCTACTCTGCTCGGTCCTGGTGGGCTGCACATTCAAGTGTAGGTGGAGGGAGTCCTCTCCAACCCACGCCACATCCAGGCAGGTGTCCCTCAAGGTTACGTGCTCAGTCCCCTCCTATTCAACTTCCACGTATCACGATCAAGAGCCCTCCTGGCACCCACATCATAAATTTTGCCGACGACACATGCCTCCTATCATCATCAGTAATCTAACAAATGGTGAGTGAGTGCCTCAGCAGAGTACTCACTTCACTACAGTCTCAACTCAGCAAACATGGCATTTGCTTGAACCATGCCAAATCCAAAGCCATCCTCTTCACCCGCAAACACATCATCCCTTAAAATCCACCCAAAATTTGCAGGTACAACTATCTTTTGGACTGACACAATTAAATATTTTGGCATCACTCTTGACAACAAATTAAACTCCATTTCCCACATTGACACTATCACCACAAGAACCCACCAGGCCATCGTTATGATATTATTTATGATTTATCATCATACCTTAATGGGGCTATAGGAGCAGAACAAGTTATTGATAAGAGTTATGTAATGAACACTATATAAAAGAGGTTTATTTACCAGTAAGGATGTGCAATATTATTTCAATATAAATATCATTGAATGTAATCGGGGGGACCTGTACAAATATAATGAAATATTATATTAAATTATAAAGATTTATCCAGCCACATTCGGAGTAAAATCTAATTGGTTCCAGAGGCATATTAAGATGGCGGAAGTCGACGGCCGGACACACCCATCTTCAGTGGTCTTCTCGTTCCAATGGCCTGACGACAAAAGACACCACCCACGGGCTACACTGCCCTATATCGGCTGCGTTGTTCCCGTTTACTGACTGGTGGAGGGGCTTCTGTGGTTTGCGATTTCATAACTAATTTCAGTAATCATGGCCCGTATCCTGGATAATTATGTGATGGTGTGATAAGGTCTTAGCTGAGCGGCCTGCCTGATCACAACTCTTACCACTATGGTTCAACTCGCACCCATCCTCCATCCTCCGTCCTTCATCATGCTCATCCACTGACATCCGCGTGACCATATTCAAGACATTCATCATCCCACTTCTCATTTACATGTGTCGTGCATGGTACCAACTCATAACCCGTGATCTCAGTCCTCTCCCCCACACGTTCTTCAGGTCACTACACCTCATCCTTGGACTCCCACGCCCGACGACTAGAGAAAAAGTACTCTACCAGGCGCACGTCACGCACTACCGTCATGTCATAGCAGACACCACAAACATATTCCGCCATAAATGCAATAGACATAGCAACCCACTCATCAAACATCTAATAGACCCACAGCTACAAACCACGTGTCAATGCCGACCATTACTCTCTACTGAACAGCCCAAGAGAGAGGTGCGCCACAGAAGCATAAGAGGACTCCATCGCCGGGACACCAGGAAACTAACGATGGCCGAGTCCAAGGCTGATTGTAGCACCTTCATGGCTCCACCATAGCTAGTTATGACCATAAAACGTAAATAGCAAGTATTCTCACATTGAGCGCGTCAAAGAGCCACCGACGCATACAGAGCACATGAACGACAGCGCCTGCAAGTACATCGCGCAATGACACGTGCATCACTTCTCCTCCTTGCGTTCGAATATGAGTCGGACATCGACTATTCGTCACATTCAGCAATTGTCATCGGTGCTATGGACAAAGAATGCCAACAATCCCATGAATTCAAATACAAAGGTGAATCGGCCGGTTTCTGCTGCGCGTCTGGAAAAGTTTTACTGCCACCATTGAATTCGCCGCCACAACCATTGAGAACAATATTGGCTGGAGCCACACCTTCTCAAGAGTGGTTTGACATTGTTACCGCTAACATGATCCGTGATCCATGCGGTGATCTCAACATGACGGCGCCGTGCATGCACAATGGAAAATGTACGAAAAGTTTCCCAAAAATGTGTATAAACGATACTATCACTAATATCGATGGTTATCCATTGTATCGTCGTAGAGACCAAGACAATGTTGGCCAATCATATCAATTGCGCATGAGCCATCCCGCGCTTCGGCCGCCCACTCGGTGGGGAAGAGGGATCACGCCCTCTCATCGCAGGTGTCCCAGCCATGCACCTGAGGTAACCAAATCTAAAGCCCCGACTTGATACACAAGTACGGCCGNTCTCATCGCAGGTGTCCCAGCCATGCACCTGAGGTAACCAAATCTAAAGCCCCGACTTGATACACAAGTACGGCCGATAGCACCCTTCCAGAAGGCCTGAGACCCTCGTACTCAGACACCAAGCGTGTGGTCTGGCCGGAGCACTACCCACACCCCTAACGTCATCTCAGGACGCTACCGGAGCAGTGCCCTGCTCACCGCCCGGCTCCTCAACAAGAGGGGGAATCTCTCCGAGCCTCCTCCAGCATGTGGAGTCAACCACTGCCAGCACGAGTCCAACCTCAACTGATCCGTACACCAGAGAGAACCTCCGGATGGGCCAACCAGATCATCCCGTGCTACCTCTTATTTTCCATGGCACTCATGGGTTTNGGATGGGTTTTCCAATGCCCCACCGCCAGGACCGCCACCCACGGGCAGGGAGACGCGGAGTCCCTCTGAAAATTGGTGGGTACCGTCATCCTAGTCCGGTTTTTTACCCTGGTTTTTCGTCACCGAGAGCCGAACTCGCCACGCCACCCATGGGGCTCACCCCGCTGACGTCAGACACACGTCCTTTACCATATATATAATTTCTTCACAGGGAAATTTCTGTTTTGGGCCCCAGTGGCCTGAATGCCAAGAGGTCCAACACTCCACCAAGTGGTCGGGCGTAGGTACTAACTATCCGCTCCACCTACAGCAATCATTATAAAATTTTTCGTTTGCAACACCTAAAAACGTAAATTGAAGTGGGTCTGAAAGAGTTAAAAAAAAATGTCATCGCCACTGTTACATGTGATTTTAACAGTTCACTACGTTATTTGTAAGTTTCTTGCCCTGACAGTAATGCTTGAAATAAATAAATACTGCGACTCAAAGATTGGTTACTGTGCAGCTTGCATCCCAATTTACAGTTCATCCAAAATTACATACGACATTATTATCCACTGTTTAAAATGTTATTTAAACCCGTATTTATACAGTCACATTAAGAAAAAAAGAACGCATCCCAATATTTCACTGACCACGCTCAGTTCTGACAACTTAGTCTGCAACTGTAAAGGACTGAGATATTGAACGATTTTTGATATTGAAATTGATTGAGATAACGATTGAGATATTGAACGATTTTTGAAAAGGTGTTTAAACACTTTTCACTTTATTAGGGGCACAGTCTCGAAATATCCTTTAACTAATATTAAGGTAATTGTTGTAGTCTAACTTTCTAAGCAAGGGGTATAACGCTATCTTATTGGTTAACGAGCTTTTGAGGAGTGTTTGAAAAAACACATTTTCCACCTTTCCACCATTTTAAGGCTTTAATTTGGAAAAATATCGGAATTATTTTTTTATGCAATTAGGTATATAGTCAACTTTTTAAAATAAAGATCTTAACGATATCTTTAGGGCGGAATATAAAGAAAATATTACAATTACTTTTTAGGAATTTATATAGGCAACCTTTTGAAAAAAAAAATAGAATAATTATATCTCATCGGGTTAATGAGCTATTGAGGAGTACTCGAAAACACATTTCACCCCTTTTACACCCTCTTATGGGCCAGATTGAGAAAAATGCCTTCTTATTGGGTGCCTGCACCCTAAGAGGAAGCCATGCTCATGCGTCCAGTGATTTTGGATGCGCGTTAATGAGTGAGTGAGTTAGTCAGTCGGAAACTTCATTTTTTACATAGAAATTTCTAAAATAATATAACTCTTATATGCATATAATACTTATAACCACTTGAATTCAATCTAATGGCATAAAAAATTGGCCAGAGAAAGTGTACATCTCAAAACACCTGTTCACATTAACAGTGATTTAAACTCGAAAAATATATTTCTCGTTTATGATAGTCGTATTTGCAGAAAAGCAGTCCAGTGTTGGGACACGGAAAGGGAAGGGCGTGCACTCTACCGCATTGTTCTTCTACGGTTGTAACAGCCTTGCTAGCAGGAGCGCTCAGAAAACAAACAAAACAGAGGACTGACGAATTGGAAGTTACTCGATGAGGAAGGGGCGCAAAAAGGAAGACGGCAGTTAG
>NQII01000662.1:395930-411405 GCA_002778355.1 Clitarchus hookeri
CCGGGCCCCATCAGACGCGACCTTGCCGGTACCCAAACGCAGTTGCGATTGCGCTGTCGAGCCAGACGCAAATGGGTCATGTCACGGACCGAGGTTGTCCAAACACGAGTGTGCCAGGAAAGTCGGTCTCGTTTGGTGGTCCTCCTGGCCTTACGTCAAGAAGGGCGCGCATTTGTTCCGCTCGGGCCAGCTTGGCTCGGGAACGGACCTTCCGGCAAACATAACAAGAAGTTACCGATATAAACTTATGAGCCTGTTTTACTCCACGTGGATGCAAATAGTTTTGATGAAGTTCTTAAAAAGTTATATGGTAGGTGGTGGGTCTTGGCGTCTCGTTGACAGCGATATCGTTAAAGATGGAACCAGAAACGAATGCAACGCTGGTGAGGCGGTCACAAATACAACACGCGTGTCTTACCCGGGACTCGAACCCAGAACACCTCGTACCGTACGTTGGCGTGCGACCAACTGCAATACGGAGGTAGCATTCGCAGCATCAACTTCGGTTATAATCAGTCTAAAGTGTTGGTAGACTGGGTTTACCAACCTTAAGTATTTGCAGGAACAACGTTTTGAAAACAAGTGTGTGAGTCACTTAAATCATGTAAGTTTACATGGCCCACTGTAGCACTAATAGTGTGCAGAATTTGGTGTAAATAGGTTGACTGGTTCCCAGGATAATACATAAAACCTTTATTTACTTTTTTGGCACTATCGTACAGAAAGGCTTAAAACCAGGCTCTGTATAGACATACCTGATACTTCTAATAGATACTGCCAGCATATAAAGTTTGGTAGAATGTTTGTCACATTATTTAATAGATACGACAAACTTATCTTCAAAAATTACATTGCCATCAATTTGAAAAAAAAAGTACTTGACCCAATTAAATCATGTACCTAAATTTACATGCCCTCCCCCCTTACATTATTTTTTATGTGAAACAACTGGTGAGTGAGTGAAGAGATTGGGGCGGCTCATAACAGCTCGTAACATTTGAGAGCCAATGAAGGTGATTGATCTGAGTATGGAGCAGCGCCGGAATGCAAGGGTGGGGAAACGGGAGATCCCAGAGAAAACCCGCCAACCAGCGGCATCGTTCCACACGATTCCCACGTGCGAAAATCCGGGAGTGACTCCACCGGGATTCGAACCCGGTTCGCGTAGATAGGAGGTGAGTAGTCTGACCACTACACCACCGTGGCCCCGGGTTCAGTCGGAGAAGTGCAATTTGTTTAAGTTAGATTTTAAAACAAATCCGCTATTAAGTAAAACAATATTATGCAGTAACTTAATTATTATATCGTAGCTGCATTACAACTTAGCCAGAAGAAGCGCACTAGTATCTTCCAATACTGTATTTATGAAAAGGTTTTGCCGAACTTAGTCACATCTCCCGTCTCTCCCGCCCTTGTATTCCAGCACTGCTCCATACTCACCTCGCTTCATCCTCATAGGCTCTGAAGACCTCGATGTTAAGAGTCGACTAAATCTCTCCACTACACTCCAACAGAACACGATCATTTTGTCGTTTCACTTATGGCAATTCATAAGCATGCCGAAAAGGCATAAGTGAATCTAACTCATAAAACCTTATTTCAGATCAGCGCCTCTTGATGAGCCAAAAATTCGATCCATTAAAGCATTGATCAAGAAGGTGATTCGAATTAAATGATAAGCAACAAATACGATTACATTGTCTTGAGAAAAGAACATTTCTGTTAAAGAATTATGATCATACAAAAGTTTCATTGTCAGATTTCTTTATTTCATTCAGAGCTATTCCTTCCGAAATCTTTAGTTTATCCGATCCACTCAAGTCCAGATGGTTCTTCAGTCCTCAGACCTCGCTATTATTTAGACAGCGAGGACCTCGGTGAACGCTATATAGTAATTTAATCAATGCCATCATTCGAACATCACATAATAAGGGGAACTACAAAAATAACTTATCTCTATAGCTACAAACTAGTTTTAATTACACAGTTGATTTCTGTTCTTTTTAATTTGGAAATGCCCACGTGGAATTAATGAGAGTATTTTAAATATTAGCTATTTAATAAATTCATGCAAATAAATGCTACAATTACATATAATTATAACCGAGACGACTCACTGTTAGTTTATTTGTAACTGAACTAGTAAATTACTATTTACATCGGTAATAATTATTGTGATAGTAGATTTTGAACTATCGCCTAAGAGTATATGCTTTTATAAATAAGAACTATATATAATTTATTATAAACTGCATAACTAATTTTATGCCTTTTAGTACCTATTTAAGCACTTGACACGCAATACATATAAAGTTAGTTTCACCTCTGAAATTTATGTGCTTTTGTTACAAAAGCGCAGATTTGTGATTATCAGTTTACTTTAATTACGGTCCTCTTATTTTAAAATAAAACGTAGCATGGGACTTAAGAAATCTCTTATGTTTCTAGGGTGAAATTATTGTTGTTGCCTCGTTTTCTTGGGCCAAATTAACTAAATTTCTATGTCTTCAGGATAGGTCAAAATTAGCTCATATAGAAATAAAATTATTTTACTGTATGGCTTGAAATGGATAGCTAAATTTTTTGAACTTTCGAAAATATGTCACTCCTTTTTCAGAATTATAGAGGAAATTTTAAAACACTATGGTAAGAACTATACTTGTACATAACATGACTTTTTTTTCTTCAAAACGTCAACTTGTGCAGTATCCGTTTCTTAGTTTTTTCTTGTAAATTCTTATGTATACGTGTATATATGAAGATATGAAGAGTGCGGATGCATATATTTGTATATGTATATATATGCCGTGCTTTTATAGTCTTAAAAGTATATGTTTGTTTACGAAGACTGCGTAGATATGCATGCTATTGAAAACACAAGAATTAATATGTGTGTGCACTTTTATTTTACAAACTAGTAAACGGATTACCGCGAGAGACAGTGCAGGCACCAAAGTGAACTTAAGTATTTGTCGTTTCAAATAATTACTTTTGTTTGGGAATATTTTAAGGCAGCAATCACTTAAAACTATATTTAAAACCTCCGGCAGGTGTAGACATTTGCATATGGAAACTAGTCTTTGCTTCAATGTGTTATGCGTCGCCTGTTTCTAAATATCAAGAGCCGAGCTTTAAGACATTCTGAAATGAAATATTGTTAAAAGAACTAATAATAGATGTGTACATTTCAACAGTTCACTTCACTGCAGATAGGATTGATGATATTCGTACTTCTTTGTAACGCTAATACTTTTGGACTAGGTCATAATTTATAATAAGCTTGAGAACCCCTAAGCCAGCTATTATTAATAATAGGGTGACTGATTCATACTCAACCCTGTTAAATGGCTTAAAGCGAAGAAAGTGCCGTAAGAAAACCAACAACAGGTCTTTAAGCAGTCAGGCATATTTATTCTCTTAACCGCAGCTCATTCGCATATATTTTACTTTGGTATACGCGTACTGTACATACAAAATATATATTTACGATGTTCTATATCAGGAATGTATGTTGCCGTGCAAATTATTTACTCTAGTGTATTAGCTAAATATTTAGTAGTTTTTATTAATCAGCTCTGTTTAAAAGATTTTCTTTTTTAAAACCAGACTTGTCGTTAAAGAACAGTAAAAATGTATTAAATAAACGTGTTGCTTTTCGTCTTTGCTAAAACATAACGGCATATTGAAACTATGCTGAAATTATAAAGCTATTTTTCTCCACAGTGCTATCCTAATAATTCGTTTAGTGTTCTGCGTCTCTCAAACGTGCGTATGAATGTTAACTATTATGTGTTATAAGAATTATTAAACGTTTAATAAATGAAAACACATTTGCTGTAATTTTTTCCCTCTCGAAAAGTATTACAATTTTTTTTTTTCGTCTTTATACCTGAGAGCAATAAAGTAAATCCAGCTTTATCTGTGCACGTATTGTTAATCATATAAATATTTTAAAAAGCCATCGGGAAAACACGAATTTACATCAATTGCTTCGAATGACCTAATTTCAGATACATTTTCAATAGAATAAGTTTAGTCTTCACGTGCTGAAAGAATCTTCCACTTTGAAGCATAGCATCTTTACTCTACTTGTAATTCTTTTAACGACATGATGTTAAAAATTCCTCCCCGTCTGTCTGTGCGAGTAAACGTAACTTACAAATAAAAATACAGAGTTGCTGTGTACTTAGCAACTTTGTAAATGTGAGTACATACTGGAAGTGAGTATTAATTTCAATTGTTGTAGCACGTCAATGTTTTTACTGTATACTGAACTTAATTATTTTTGGTTACATAGCAACGGTTACCATAATAAATAGTTTGCAGTTTATTGATCAGATGCACAAGTTGTGAGTGAGTGAGGAGATTTGGGTGGCTCTTAACATCGAGGTCTTGAGAGCCGATAAGGGTGAAGGGAGGTGAGTATAGAGCAGCGCCTGAATGAAAGGTCAGAGGAAACGGGAGATCCCCGAGAAAATGCTATGTTCTTATGTTATCATAAAATTAATGTTGTATCTGAAAAAAGGTACCCTATTTTGGTAAGTCACGTTCTTATTAAAATATTTAATTGTGCTGATTTCAGACGTTATCTTTGGTAATTAGTTCATGCATACCAAACTTGTATAGTTAGTAGAATCTTTGGTCAAACTCACCTGGAACGTATCCTCACTTTGCTTCGATATTTTGGAAAGTGCATCGTAGTAGTAACGTCAGTGTGTTGATGTTCAAATCCAAGGAAAGGGGATGAATGCACCCTTGAACATCTGCTTTGGCCAAGGGCATGAGC
The DNA here is from genome assembly GCA_002778355.1 of Clitarchus hookeri. Lineage (NCBI taxonomy): Eukaryota > Metazoa > Arthropoda > Insecta > Phasmatodea > Phasmatidae > Clitarchus > Clitarchus hookeri. The sequence goes on from NQII01000662.1 coordinate 400,717, forward strand.
CAACCACCCTCCACCCTTGTCCTTCATTGTTCTTTACGTTCAGTTTTTATAGTACCTTAACAACACTCGTATTTTTTCTTCCCGCCATTTACAGAACTTCTGTTCGCAAACAAATCATACAGCAAAGAAATAATTCTTGTAATTGGCGGTTGTTACATTTTAATAATTTTTCTTCAAAATTACATTTAAATTTCCATAGCTATTAGAACCTTTTGCTGTCGACATTAACTGTAACAGGTAATGGCATTTTTATAGTACACAGAAGAGCTTACAATAAAAGCAAAGAGAACAAGTGTGTTCGAATTCATCATTGAGCAGTTCGTTACGAAGGGACCAAGGGAGTGGGAATTTGAAATATTGTGGGAAATTAAGGGAACAAGAGGCAGGGAAATACTGCTCGCAGTTATCAATTCGAACACAGCAATACTGGTCTGTTGATTTATTTTAATGTATTAGAGTGCTCCAAAGTAAACGCAGGTAAATCAAGAAATGCACTGAAAATGAAAGTTGGAAATGGAAATACCTAGTAAGTATATTGCTGAATTAGACACTACCAAATATTTTGTGGTGATAAAAAGTTTTCCGTTGCTATAATTCACATATGCAACATGTTCATATTTTGTTATTAGTAGAAACTTCTACTCTTTTTCGATATCTAACATTTTGCGTTAAATAATTGCGTGTGGACTATTACTTCATTTTCTTGAAACTGCGTCTAAATGCTCTTGTTCGTCATCCCTACTTCTGTTACAACATATTTGAATAATATTCTCATTAATAAAATTATAATTACTTGTGACGAGAGTGATGATGATGAATGTTGTCGATAAATAACGTCTGGGATAAATTGTGACAAGAAAAACTGGAACATCTCAGATGAAAATATTTCCGTTTCCACTCTTTCCACCACAAGTTCCAGTCACTTTATGGTTCTCCGACTTAAATGGTTCAACCTAAAGTTCAGGCCATCGTCCCACTTTTAATGTTTATCATAAAATTGTGGCAAAATGTGAAGGGAGGTGGGGTAGATACGATTTTGCAACTGTAACTGTTAATTAGCACCAAACATTTTTTTTAGTATATATGACTGTTTATTCATAGTGCGAGAAAACACAACTACGTTAATAATCACTACAAAATTTAATTTAACTTCATGCTGGAAATGAACGATTTACAAAAATAATATATTTTGTAATAATTTTTTTTAGAAACGTGTTATTAATGAAAAATTTTGAGTATCACGTCATTATTTTTTTCAATAGCATACTACACTATTTACCCTAGATTTTAAACAGTAAAAAGTAAATAATAAAAGAATACAGGATTAGTTTAATTATCAGTTCTGTGTATCTCCGTATTTCAAGGTTCAGAAGCGTGCCAATTAGAATTGGTTATCTATGGCACAGAATAACAGTCCATTATAATAAAACAAGAATTTTCATCCGTTATAAATAACAAAATATTTTTCTCAACTATGGATACCTCAGCTAGTGCACGGATAGTTAAAAACAGAAAAATAGAAAAGTTTATTTTGAACACAAAATGCACTGAATCCTAGTGTTCAAAATTTTTCTTAATCCTTGATTTTTAGCAACCACAGTTTTATCACTCATTCCTTGATGTTCGCAGGCAAATGCAAACAAATTAAGAGGATTAGAGTTTTATGCTGATTTAATTACAGTTAAAATACAGTTATTGTGAACTTGGTAATCTAACTATCTTAACCATTGTTACAGATTATAATTTTATCAAAACTGCGGAGAAACTATAATTAGTTTACATTATTGAAATGATAGTGGAATGCGTCTACATCAGTCAATAAAATAATTTCCTTTAGTCGCAAGAAAAAACTTAAAAGTGCTTAGAAGTTGTTCAGAACATGTCGAAATTATTACAGATGCGTAATTCAGATGTGCTTGAATTTACAATTATTTTTTCGTTACCACTATTTCATTGTGACTGTGTTCTTAGGGGTCCTTTGTTCGAATCCCGGGAGATAATATGAATATTTATGTGCCTCTGTTTAAATATGCAGTAATTTGGGTTAATTTTGTACAACCTGCCTAATTTAATTTTACGTGATGGCTCAAACTACTGCTGCACATAATAGTCTTGGTAAATACAATTTTCAACCATGAAGTGCTACGTTAATATGGGTGTTGAAAATCCTTTGTTTCCAATTCAAAAAAACGTGGTATGATTTTAGCCTGGTTTGTACAGAGTTAACACAACTGACAGTTAAGGTAAGTTTAATAAGCAAACCACCGTCCGGTATGCTGAATGGCATAAACGTCGGGAAGTTAATTAAGAAAATAATTAATTCTGATGTAAAGGGCAGTTGCTTTGGAGACAAGTCAATAGCATAATCGAATTGAAGAGCTCTTCTGCAGATTCCGAAGCGCCGTCTTCTACTTCCTTGTCACGTACTAGCATGTCTAGTTGAGAAGGAGAGATGCCCGTCATCTCCGAGGGGGCCGTGGTGGTGTAGTGGTCAGACTGCTCGCCTCGCACGTAATCGAACCAGGCTCGAATCCCAGTGGGGTCGCTTCGGAAGTTCCGCATGTGGGAATCGTCCCGGACGAAGCGGCTCTGGTCGGCAAGTTTTCTCTCGATACCTCGAAGTTAAGAGCGACCCAAACATCTCCCCTCCATTCCGTGATCTCCGAGGTGTGACGTCTCAGTCACGTGGCGGGGATACCAAAACAAATTGACTGTTCAACATCCGCACACGTCGTGATTCAACATTTGAGCATCGAGTCAGTAGCCTCGTGGTACAGATCCAAGCTGATATAGGCTGTCAACGGTGAACTGATCACTTTTGAAAGCCCTGCTTAAAATCTACTTATTTGCACATTGTGTATTCTTCCGCTATGGGTACAGTTAATATTACCGTGGGCCTCATTACTTTATTCATGCGTCGGCCAAGTGAAACTGTGTAATTATGAGAAAAGTAAATATTTTAAAAGTGAGCTAATCCTTACATTTATATGCATTAAAAATAATACAACGCAAAATACATCATTTCAGCGTTCAGAAACGTTTACCTATTACTTTTAATTCAACGTCAAGACGTGGAACTACTCTACTTCGCCTACGTCGTTACCAAATTTACCGGGCGCGTGTCAGTCAGTGTGCACGTTAAGATATACGCAGGTAGGGACAGTGGCATTTTTCAAAGTTTGATTTCAAAGGTGCTTAATTAATCGTGAACAGTCCATATCTATATAATGTATAGCCACTTTGTGCAGGTATATTAACAAAGGTGAATTGGGAAGTGAACTTATATTTAAGGGATCTGATAATCTTTCATAGCTGTTGTGCATTGTAAATTGACACACTGATGTTTGGAACACATTATGGAAGTAGTTCTGTCGATGTATTATTTAGCGTGTAGAATTTTTATGCTGTTGGCCACAAAAATTGGTTTAATTTTTGTTTCAGTGGTTTGTTTTTGGGCTTGTGTTTTACTACTTACGTTCATTTAAGTACCAAACAAAATGAGTGCAGCTACATCACGGAACTGAATCTGTGATTTCAAACACTGAAATGGTGGATCAATTACAATTTAAGCTGGTAGGAAGTTGCCGACTGGCGAGTTAATTTACTTATTTACTGAAGTGAATATCAGATCCTAAAGTAATTCGACCACAAAAACAATCACTCGAAAACTTATATTTTGTAGATGGGGCCGCGGTGCGCAGCTGCTAAAGTGCTCGCCTCTCACAAAGGCGAACCGGGCTCGATTCCCGACCGAGTCACTCCGGTTTTCACACGTGGGAACTGTGGCGGACAATGCCACTAGTCGGCGGGTTTTCTCGGGGATATTCTGCTCCTCTCTTTAATATATTCCGGCGCCTGTCCATATCTACCTAGCTTCACTCTTGACGACTCTCAAGACCTCGTCGTTAAGAGCCGCTTAAACCTGTCCACTCCGCTACAGTTACTAGAGCTTTGACGCACTAGAGTTGCAGAAAATTATTTGTCACTATTTCTGCACCCATATCTTTCCTAAACCACTCACAAAAAGGATGAATCAAAGGAAACTGAAATAGTCTTAGTTAATTTACTTATGTGTTTTGACACATTTTGTTGCAAATATTCAGGGGCAACCACAAAACAAAAAAAAATAAGAATCGTAAACATTTACTAATGCAAAATATATTTTCTGTGTAATTACAGAGATTTATTGAGATAGATTCTGGATTTTTTTAAATTATGTGTTGATATAGTACTGCGAAAATTGTGTGATTTTTTTTTTATCCGCCCGAAATTTCATTATATGATAAAGTTTATAAGTTAAATGATGTTCTGCAGGAACATGAAATAATGAATACTTTCCTCGTCCACATCCTTAAAGGCGAAATTCAGTGACAAATAATCAACAAGGTAAAAATGGTTCCAGAGCCCAGATTTACCTTGCTAACTCATTCTGGCCCAGTGAACACACTTTTGGCCAGCACTTAACAGAGCGTGGTTCTTACTTCTACACTCTCTCAGTCCGAATCAGTGATATCAATCAGTGAAATAACACTCACTGAATGTCAGTTGATAAGCTACTGCCAACTGGAAAATCAGGGAAATTAACTGGGAACAATGACTTATGACAGTGGAACTATCGACATTCAGTGGTAATCACAAATAACAAAATGAAATTCAGCCATCATATTAATTAGTTATCAGGCACTGTTTATCAGTGATCAATTTTCAATATTTTAATTTATTTGGTTCAATTCTCAATGTTTCAGATTTAGAGTGCAGGCGGACACAACTCCTGTAGTCCATTGATTGTTATTACGAAACAACTGATGTGTCGGATTAAAGTACAGCACGAATCATAAGATTTCTTCTTAGCAACATCTAAAATATTAAAGTAAATCACGTCTGAAATTATTAAGAGAAAATTGCCACTGTTTCACTTCTGAAAGGCGGCAATGGTGGTGTAGTGGTCAGACTACTCGCCCCCCCTAACTAAGCGAACCGAGTTCGATTCCCGGCGGGGTAGCTCCCGGATTTTCGCATGTGGTAATCGTGCCGCACGACGCCTCTGGTTGGCGGGTTTTTCAGGGATCTCCCATTTCCCGCGCCCTTTGATTCCAGCGCTGCTCAATACTCAGCTCAATCGGCTCTCAAGATCTCGATGCTAAGAGCCGCCAAAATCTCTCCACTCAATTCTGTAACGTAGGCCCGGACTTTTCAGTGAACGAGTACTCAGCGGTAATTGTGGAAACCATAGGAAAAAAAAAAGTATGTCTTGCAGTTAAATGCGAAAGTTATAAGAGACCAGCAGCCGATTACACGTGGGCTTGCAGTGTGAACCTCAGCGCAGTTTATGTGGACGTGCCTGTACTTTTTAGAACTGAACTATTCTGTGTGACATTTGAGTCTCGTATTTTTAAAAATAACTGTACTCATTATCACGATTTTAATTTTATGTCATTCTCAGTTTTATGCCATTTAACGCTTCGATGCCTATGATAGCCAATTGTCTACGTGTTGTACTGGAATATAATATTTGACGGGTACTGCACTTTGTGTGGTTCGGTGTCCAAAGTCGTACCTCTGAGTGACTGATTCGTAAACCGAGCTCCNTTGACGGGTACTGCACTTTGTGTGGTTCGGTGTCCAAAGTCGTACCTCTGAGTGACTGATTCGTAAACCGAGCTCCTGCTTTTCGTTATAACTGGTTCATATTGTTAACGTCGGATGCAAAACCTGCAGCTTGTTGGATGTGATAACGAAACAAGTTCTTTATCAGCCTAAGTAAATAACGAGCAGAATAGTTATGGCGAGTCGGGCACAAGGGCACGAGGCACAGGCGCCAGACGCCATTCTTGCTCTGTCATTTCGGTCACCCAACCACCATGTTGGANTTGACGGGTACTGCACTTTGTGTGGTTCGGTGTCCAAAGTCGTACCTCTGAGTGACTGATTCGTAAACCGAGCTCATGCTTTTCGTTATAACTGGTTCATATTGTTAACGTCGGATGCAAAACCTGCAGCTTGTTGGATGTGATAACGAAACAAGTTCTTTATCAGCCTAAGTAAATAACGAGCAGAATAGTTATGGCGAGTCAGGCACAAGGGCACGAGGCACAGGCGCCAGACGCCATTCTTGCTCTGTCATTTCGGTCACCCAACCACCATGTTGGATCAAGGTGACCTCGACCTTAACTTTGAACCTGAACCCGTGACCTTGACCGTGACCCGTGAATGACCTTAAGCCCAAAAAATCGCAAAAATTGTTTTAAAAATTCTTCAAAAACTTATAAAAACTGCTAAAAATTATTTTAAAATATACAAATTTTATTTTAAAAATTATTAAAAATGTTTATGAAAAATTAGAATTTCGATTGTTTTGGCTTAGAGGGGATGGTGTACTGGAGCCGACAAGCCACCATTTTATGACATCACCCAACCATCATATTCAATCCAAGTGACCTTACCTTGACCTCTGACCTTGACCATATGTCCATCGATGAACTGAAGGATCAGAGTTACGTCAGATGAGACAGTTGGTTACTATCCATGATTTGCAAACATCTGAGAAATGTAAAGATATAATGTACAAATGATAGAATGTATATTATAAGTAAATTAATTAAATCTATATATGTACATAGTAATGTGTGCTTAATTTCTTATACAGTCCCTTCTGCTTCTCTGAAAGACTTATTAAATTAGTGGTGTAAACAATCGGCTGTGAGAGAGTTTTAGATGGCATTTATGAGTGTGTGTGCCAGAAGGGGGACTATGGTTTTATATTAAGTATTATGTCTTACTCGGGTCGTTTAAAATTGATGAGTTCTTTATGGCAAACGAAGTAAATGAACGAAATATTTTTGAGGAATGTTTTGCAACTAGTTGGTTTGCCTGGTCAGTTGACTCGGTAAGTTAGTATGACCCTTTGGTATGGTCAGCTGTGGTAGAAATGTTTGGCGCGAATTTTGCGAAGATTTTGTGCGATGAGGTTATCTACGAAAATCTTATTAGATGGCAGGTTGGTCTCGTCAGGAACTAGTCTTGTGCTCAGTCAATCTCGCCAGGAATGAGTCTTGGGTGGAGTGAGTCTTGGGTGGAGTGAGTCTTGGGTGGAGTGAGTCTTGGGTGGAGTGAGTCTTAGGTGGAGTCAGTCGTTGGCTAGTGTGGTTAGTCGGTATGGATCCTTGTTGTAATTAGCTAGTAATGGTCAATTGTATGAACTGTGATCTCTTTCAATTTCTCGAGTTCTATGTAATTAGAGTCAAGGTCAAGGTCGACAACAACAAACATGGTGGATAAATTGACAGCTCCTCTGGCAGCTAAATCGATAATTAATACACTAGTATCACCTAAATGATAAAAAAGTGAACAAATGACAAACGAAAAAATTAATATGGTGGGCGGAGTACATTCTACAGAATGAGCAATAGTGAGGGGGTAGGGGATGGGAATGTTAATACAGTGAGAAACATCGGGGGCGGGTCGAACGAGCGTAAGTAATCAACCAATTAAAAACACTGTTGTGTGACGAAGTGAACACAAGCAATCAACTAATGAGAAACATTATTGAGGGTCATTCGTCTGGTGGACATGATGCTGAGGAAACCTCCGTAAATGCAAGTTTTTTATAAATTTATTAAAAGGTATATTTTATATATGTTTTTAATTTTTTGGGTTTAATGTCATTGAAGGTTGTGGACATTAGGTCATGGTCAAAGGTCAAGGTTAGGGTCACTTTGATTTAATATGATGGTTGGGTGATGTCATAACATGGTGGCTGGTCGGCTCCAGTACACCATCTTCTCTAAACCGAAACAATAGAAATATTGATTTTTATAATACATTTTAATAAATTTTTTAAATAAATTGGTATATATTTGAAGTAATTTTTAGCAGTTTTTATATTTTTTGGGAATTTTTAAAACAAATTTTGCAATTTTTTGGGTGTAAGGTCATACAAGGTCATGGGACGAGGTTAAGGTCAAGGTCAACGATATACAACATGGGGTTAGTAGTCAGTAACTTAATATGCTAGCCGACTTTTATGAATTTATTCGATTTTTTACAATTTTTTCTCGATTGTTTGTTTTCATGGTCATTTGGGTTATAGTCACTAGCATCCAACATGGTGTTCGGAGTCATTATTGTAATGTTTTCCTCGATTTTAAAACTTTTTTAAATTTTTGGGATTTTTAGAATTTTTGGCTTTATGGTCATCCAAGATCAAGGTTGAAGGTCAAGGTCATCACAATGGCTAACGAGATGGACACTGGCCGACCTGGCGAGGACCAGTCGTGTCAGAAGCGTAGTCGATCCACCCGTCATCGATCCTCAGACCTCCTACAAGTTTTTAATAAATTTTTTCGATAACCTTTTTATTTATTTAATTTTTATAATTTTTTAAAAATTTTAAATGGATTATTTTTTTTGATTTAAAAGTAATTAGAGGTCACAAGCACAGGCTCAAGGTCGAGGTCACCTGGATCTAGCATGGTGGTCGGGTGATCTGAATGACAGAGCATGAACGGCGCCTGGCACATGTGTCCCGACTCACCATAACTATTCTACTAGCAAGTATCAAAACATTTCTTATTTGAACACCGGAAATTATAGATTAATGTGGGAACGAAAGTATTAATAGCCAAAGCATATATCTAGGTGAACAGCTGTCGTGTAGGCTTACGTGATCCTCTGAGAAGCTGCCTTCATTCAGGAATCAGAAGTAATTCGCTGGGGCGCCTCCTTTCTTCTGGAGGGGTTGTCATGGATATTCAAATTCCTTCTCCGTAACTGATTGATTATAGCAGGTTCACAGCTTAATAGGCCCTTTCGACAGCAACCATTGATAACAAATTGCTGGAAAAATTGATAATGCTGGTCAGGCCCACAGGTAAAACTTCGTAATGAGAGAATTTATAACTTAATAAGAGACAGCCTCACTCCTACACATCTAAAATCTAAACTTATACACTGTTTCGTTAAAATGTTGGAAAAAAATTTTCGCTGTTGTATGTGTAGGTGGTTATAAAAGTACACTCTTAATTTGAAACAGTGAGAATTGAGCGAAATCAGATAAAACAGTGAAAATTGAGCGGCCTGTCATTAGTGCCTGATAAATAATTAATATGACCGCTGAATTTCACTGATTTATTTGTGATCCCTACTGAATGTCGGGAATTAAACTGCCATAAGTCAATTGTTCACATTTTATTTACTTGATTCGCCATTCGGCAGTAGCTTATCAACTGACTTTCAGTGAATCTTATTTCACTGGTTGATAACTCTGATTCGGGCTTAGAGTGTGCAGTAATTTTTTCTTGACGAAGTTACGTGCGGTGATTCAGACACCTGCTTTTCCCAAGCTACTTAATATTCTGTATGAAGCTGTGAAAATGTAAAATGTTACTGGGTCAGTAATGAGAGGATTTTTGGTCCAAAGACACCTTTTACATACGGCCCGGATGGTGATAGTAGTGCAAGTGGCTGGTATATTCTGATCGGGAATAAATTAGTCCATCACATAAGGCAGGTAGCAGTTCCCGAAAATAAAAACTTTAATGCTAGGCGTGACTGCAGGTGGACAAGTAACAAAAACAGTCGCTTGGAGCAGTAAATGCGTTGGCGTTGTACGGATTTCGTATTCTAGCGGTCAATTTTTACAAATATATTAAGTGGTTTATATAGAGTATAATGCTGTTGTATATTTATTTTGAATAAATTGACACAGGTTAAATACTATCAAGGGTTTTTTTTTTATCGTAGCGAGCATGCATTTATGTAACATCACTGAAGCACTTAATCACGTGAAGGTAATTGTGCATAGCAACAGTCAGAGAATATAAATTCGGCATACTTCACCAACCACCTGCCAAATACCACATCTACTGGCAGGTGGTGACGTCACCGAGAGAGAAGCAGCCAATCAGAGCTCACCAGCCACCAGCACTGCCAATTCTGTCAAAAGCCTTAAACGTAAACTCTCAAGTAATTACACTAATGGTGGTTGTGAATTAGGTAGAGAAATTCCATGTTTCAACGTCTCGCTCACATTGCAATGTTTGAACTGGAGGCGACTAAGATATGATACTTTTGGCATTATACATATAAGAGAAATTAGAACACTCTTTACGTAAACATTTATGTAAACAAGTGTTTTGAGATGTTGGTATACTCCTTACCAGTTCTTAATGCAATTATATTTAATTCAAATTGATGAAAGTATCAAATGCATATGAAAGGTATTGTATTTCGAAAATTAATACATAAATAAACACGTTCATTGCTGTTGACCACGAGGCTTTTATAGCTGTGTTGGTTTGGGATAGGTCAATGTTGGGTACATGAGCAGAAAATGGTTAATTAGTCCACCTCATATTTAGTCTATGGTCTACTCTAGATGGGTTGTGGGCACAGTAATTTTTGTTCGTGCAACTATGGTTTTTTTTTCCTTCAGTACAGTATCCCCTTGGCTCGTCGACGGCTATTGGTCCCTGACGCGTGTGCACCGAAAGAGTAGAGCAGTCGGCAAGCTCCGGGATGCCGTGTAACAGTCCACCAGCTGCCACTAGTCTTCCGACGTTGCCATGTTCGTTCCACGGCGGGAGCGCGGCGATGATGGCGACGCCGTAACGTCGGAGGTTCCCCTTCCACTCGTGGGTTGTTTTATACGGCGTTCCACGTCGTGGTGGTGGGTCCCTCCAAGTCTACCCC
>NQII01000662.1:411411-421723 GCA_002778355.1 Clitarchus hookeri
CTCACCCAATTCCACCTCCACGACGAGGCACACCCGCGCCGTAGTTGTCTCCGCTAATGAAGACGGACGACCGCTGGGCGAGGCAATCGCCCTCGCCCGCTGACGGTGAAGCCGACCCCTGGCAGGGGCCGAGGTGTCTGAGCGGTTTGCCTGCTCACCTCCCACCACGGCAAACCGGGTTCAGTCCCCGGGCCGGGCCACTCCCGGATTTTCGCGTGTGGGAATCAAGATGCCGCTGGTCGGCGGGTTTTCTCGGGGATATCCCGTTTACCTCCGCCCCTTCATTCCGGCGCTGCTCCATACTCACCTTAATCACCGTCATCGGCTCTCAAGACCTCTCGCTTTTAAGAGCCGCCCAAATCACTTCACTCATCCAACCTCTTGCACGCCGCGGCTCAGATGGAGACTTGTGACGGACACACAGCATCCAGAATTCCCAAATTTTTTGGACAGAAAGTCTCCACGCGATCAGAGTTATCTTCAAATTTTCTTCAAATTTATTTAATTCAATTCCTTGAATGCTGTGTGACATCACTCGGACGTCATAATCGCAGCCATTTCGTCTTTGAAGGCATTCAATGACTCAAATTCCTTCAAAGATTCTCGTTTACGACATGTTCTATGTCTTCTTGAATCCAGTTTTTCAAATAGCACTCCGAATGATTAAAACACTACAAATATAAAGTTCACTGTCTTAACACATTAAATGATGGACATTAAAGGTACAGAAATATTTTCCTATATTTATTTCATTTAAAGTAAATATAAAATCCCGGGTAAAAAAAGTTTGTTGTGATTATGAAAATTATTTTCGCGTTACTGAATGTTACTGAACCTAATTATATATATGTTGAAATATTTGTGACAAAGGTTTCTATTACCACTTTATTATTTATTGAATACACCTGCATGTGTGAAAAGACTTTCGAAACTTTGAAGTAATAATTCAACTTATGGTTAATTAAATCCATTTAAGCGCATGTGGACACTTTAATTCAATAAGTTGAATTCAATTGGTTTAATTCAATAAAATATTTGATCGTGTGAAATATCCCTTAGTCTATTTCATACTAAAAATTTTGTTAAATACAATATAAAATACTTGTGTTCGCAGCTTGAAATTTTATTATTTATCAATGCTTATTACCGATGCTTACCACCCTACATACATCGTGTAAAAATATGGCAGATTGTAACACATGGGTTGCGTGAAGAAGTGAAAACTGCGAAGAAAGTACATGGGCAGTTTTGTATTATGACCAACAGCATGGTCGCGGCAGCCCCACGAATTTAGCCAAATGACATCGCTGGTGTGGCGGCACCATTTAATGACACGTTTGATGTAGTTCATGAGGTGATTTTGAATATTGTGCGGGGTAATATTCTGCTGCGTGCGGCCGCGTGCCAGCCAATGAGCGACGGACACTTCCAACATATTAAGTAAATACCGCCCGTCTAACAAAGTGTCGTGAACCCCAATTGTGGACCGCTAGCTTTGCTCTTATGCTTGTACTGCAGTGTGGTGTGTATTCATGTATTCTCCTAAATGATGTATCACATATGGAACATTGCAATGCATAATCTACTGCCTTAATCACAGCACTATTGAGTAGCTGATACGGTGCCCCTCACACGATCACGTGCTATATTCATGGGACCGCTGAGACCAAACTGTTGGCCACAATAAAACATTACCCGTATATTTCTTCACAGTTCTCATTTCTCTACGCAATCCGGGTGTAACAATCTGCCATATTTTTACACGATGTATGTAGGGTGGTAAGCATCTGTAATGAGCAATGACAAATAATAAAATTTCAAGCTGTGAACACAAATATTTTATATTGATTTAACCTTAATTTTAGTATGAAATAGACTAAGGACTATTTCACGTAATCAAATATTTTACTTAATTAAACCAATTGAATTCAACCTATTGAATGAAAGTGTCCGCATGAAACAATTAAAAATTAACAGCAAATATAATTTCATGTGAAATATTTTAGTAGCGTATTCACTAGACACATGTACAAACACATAGTACTCTCAAGCTGTAAAATCGATACTTAAAAAACTTGTTACACTGTGTACGTTCCCGAAACTTCGCTTACTATGGCGCCGTACTGCATCGATATTCCTGCAATAGACAGCCTACACGACTACCTATAAAGAGATAATCCTCAAGATCTTCCAACGCGCGCTCTCTCTCTCCTCTCTATCTCTTTCCTCTCTCTCTCTTTCCTCTCTCTCTCTCTCTCTCTCTGTACATTAATACCCTCTGGAGAAACGAACAATGATAAAAATCCATAGATTTGATAATCTGGCAATTAAAACAGCTTTTCCTTCTTCTTTCACATCAACAAATTTACCAGATTTTTACAGAAAGCCCTAGCTTCACGACATACAAAGTTGGTACGATTAGGAAATCTAATTACCTTGGTGGTTAGCTAAAAATTTACATTTATTTGAAGCGGCGTGTTCAAAAGTTGTTACATTATAGACTTTTCACGGTAAACTGAGAACTTTAGAAGGCCTTGCTTCAGATCTACTTGTATGCAGATTGTGTATTATTCTACCATATGTAAAATTAACATTGACATGGGTTAGACCACTTTATTCACGTATTAATAAAATGGCCCTGTAAAATTGTTTAAAAATAAATATTTTACAAATGCATTAATTCTTACACTCACATGCATGAAAAAAAACGGAAGTATTTTCAGAAACCACAAATGTTTACCTATCATTTTTAATGTAACGTTACGACATGGAATTATATTCCCTCCATCGTCATTTTCAAATAACTGGGTACATGCCAGTCTGCGTACCCGTTAAAATATACGTAGGTAGGGGCAATGACATTTTTCAATAGCTTATTTGAAAAGTGCCCAATTTACCGTGCACATTCTGTAGGCCTATCTACGTTTTGCACTTTGCGTTTCTTGTCTCCTCAGTAGCGGAATTCTGCTAAGGTTGCAAACATTGGCCACACCTAGCGATACGGAACGCTTCAGTAGACGACCAGGGTTTCCNNNNTTCTGGAAAATATGTCTGTCTTGCCGACAGCCGAGCACCTCGACGGCAGCGCGAGAGATGTATGTACAATGTCGGCACGTACGTGCCGTGGTCGTTAACGTTGGGCTCGCTGAGATACATTATCGTCTTAACAACTTCCCCGGTAGCGTGTTGTGCGGAGCTGGTGGTATTCAAATGGGCACCGCCTGATCACAAACGCGTCAGAGGTCTTATTCCATTATTTATTACGGAGAGTGTTTGGTCATGCGGTAGCGTGTCTTGACTGGCGTTTGGGAGGTCGTGGTTTCCACCCCGGCCGGCTCCTCTAGGTATGGTTTTTTTTCCTCCCAAATCCACTCCATGCCCAAAGACATGCGAAATTCGCGTTATTATTTGGCATCGGACTACACTTTCGGTAATGTAGGTATTTACTCGAGCCGGTTTCTTTCTCCATTAGCTGCTGCATAGACGCTTATGAAAACATATTTTAAGACGCCGTGGGACTTGACTTTGATATTGCCAGAATGTTGATGTTAGTTGTTGCAACTGAAAGAATTTTTGCAATTGTTGTTTAGCAACTGACTCTGGAAAAAACTACTGTGGTTTTTGTTATTAGGTATAATATTTGCTCAAACTATTTTTAATGTTTTATTGCGCCACTCTACGGCAAATGGTAATTCTCTTATTATTTTTTTATCCTAGTCTTTCCTATTTCTCCAATTTGAATTTAGAAATGCGTGTAGAATATGATATAGGCTGTTCACGCAAAAGTGAGCACTTTTGAGGCCCTAGTAACATTTTTCTTTAAGCTATTTTTTTTATCCTTTAACTACATTTATAAATAAATATTGCCAAGTAAGTAATAAACAGTGTATGTGTATTCCACCCCATTCGGAAGTTGCCGTCTGAGGCTAATATAAAACATATTTATTTACTACTATTCTAAATGAGAAAACTTTCAAAAGGGCTCACTTTACCATGAATAGCCTATAGAAATGTTTTGTGTCCATTTATGCACCATTGATGTTTAGATCAATGGCCTGAATCATCTACGTTAATGTTAATACACATTAAGTATACTTTTCCTTCTCGTATGGTAGATTATTGGTTTAAAACTCACTTTCAGACAGTGACTTGGAGCAGCATATGTCAAGCGTATCAGTAATAAGACCAGATATTCCATGTAGATAATGCGTGCCCAAAGACACTTGTTTTCTCAATTATAGTGACACTCAAAATGTCTATACGTTTACAAGAAGGCATCTCAACCATATGAGAGTGGAAATAAATTAGATCATATTCCTAAACTTTAGAAGACTTGCGTATTTCTTAAGAGCGCATTTTGAACGTGGTGCATTACGGGCAGACATTGTTAACTTATTTTTTTCTTTGGATCGTAAATTATTCTACTACATTTCAAATTCCGACTTTTTTTGTACTCTGTCAGTAATTTTGTGTTATTTTACAGTGCTTTGGTTGAAGGATATGTAATTAATTATTGCAGCGCTATTTGCGCTAATACATTAACTCTTCATCGTGGAAATGTGAATGGTTTTCGCGCGTTTTAGAATGCGCACTGAGACGTACATCACTAGAGTTAGTAATTTTTCGCAAAAAAATATGAGTACAGGGTAGACTTCAATACTATGAGCACGTAACAGCAGTTTGCATATTCCAATTGGTTGCTGTCTGCTTGAGAATGCGTTTTCATATTTGACTGGGCCACTCAGAATTCGACAGTATCGGCACGGCTCCTACGTGTTTCGTATGGATGACAGTTAACACTTCTCAAAAAGTAATTCAGCCAATCAATGGTACCCACAATTTGGCCTAAAAAATATTTGTCCTAAAATAAGGCCAAATGATTTTAGGCCAAATAATTTTAGGTCAAGTGACTTTAGGCCAAATAATTTTAGACCAAGTGACTACGCCAAATAATTTTAGTCCAAGTGACTTTAGGCTAAATATATTCAGGCTAAGCGACTTTAGGCTAAATAATGTTAGGCCTATTAACTTTAGGTCAAATGACGGTAGAAACATGTTATTTATTTCAGAACTTTTCTGTTAAAATACCCTAAAGGAACAAATATGTCGGGTTTCTCTGGAATATGTACACCTCTGATAACATATGGCATTGCCGTAGCACTTTCTCTGCAAAAAGTCGATATTGTTGGAACACTTTCACCTAGTTGAAAGATCTTAATATAGATGGCATTCTTGGCCACAAGAGTGTTCCTACAAGCTGCGGCTACTCGTTAGACATTAGGTTTTCATCTTGAATCTATTTCTGTAACACTATGAATGGAAATTGTTTCGTACAGTTTGAAAATACTCTCAGAAGTTAGTTTCTGGACAATGTTTCTTATATTTCCACAGGTGCGTCGAGAGGAGGTGAAAGCCACGACTGTAACCGTGGTGCCCGGACCTGTGAGGGGGCCCGTAGAAGCACTTAAAATACAAAAGAAAGTGAAAAATAAAAGAATTTATAAGTTTATTTTTAACTCGAAGGGGAGAATGACTTACTTATCAAAGGAACAGTTTTAAAATATTTAAATTCAAATATAAAAACTCGTTTTTAAATTTGAAACTTACAAGATTAGTTCCATGTAAGAGTAATAATAAATGGTAGTCTTATAAACTATAGTAAAATAACAGGAAATGAATTTAGTAACTTTTTTTACAACCACCCAAATTAAACTACTAAATGACACGAACAGATCACTAAGTATATCAGTGCACACAAAAACAAAACAGCATTTATGACAAAAAAATTAATAAATCACTATTTTTACACTGATCACAGAAAATGACATCGTAAAAGTTGTCAAAAAGCTAACACACACAAAACCTATAAATGATTACTTCCAACAAACTATAGCAATTTTAGCTACAGGTCTTAAGTTGTCCACACAAGTTTCACCACCTCTTTATAAATAATTGTGGGAATTTTGCCCATTTAAGTATATCTTGCACAAAATCTATATGGCTTCATGAAAGGCAGATCGACAGAGCAGGCAACTTACAACACTATTGATAAAATAGTAAATGCTTCAGACAAAAAGAAACAAGTTATTGTCACATTTCAGGAGAAGTATCGTAAAACATTTTCATGTTTCAGGTGACGCTGTCTTTCAAAATGGGTTAACAAAATAGTGGTAACGTGTTCAACACTTGCAACAGGGGCTGCCATTCTACCCAATGGTTAAAATAGGTCTAATCGTTAGGAGATACGACCTATTATTAACCTATAGTATTTATTACACTACCATAAAAAATATATCTTATCACGTAATCTCATGAAAGTTTATTTTTCCAAGAATAATAATATTAGTTTGCCAAATTTGAAGAGAATGTCTTGACAATATCCCTAAATATAATCCGAAAGATTTATTTGAGTATATTTTACTATCAACCAAAATAGTGGGCAAAGGGGATATTTATTACATACTAAATACTTCGATTAATCATTGCCAGCATACCAACTTCAGTTGGAATCGGTCAAATATCCCTGTATAGAGGGCATACTAACCTAAAACAGGTACAAAGCCATCAATTTAAAAGTAAGTGTCCTATATAGGGCGTATGTTAAAAACCTACAAGAATGTGGGTTTTGTCGAATTTATAGAAAATGTATTTATTAATTACCTAGATATGACATGAGATCTTTGTTTTTTCATTAGATACTATCTTCCGAGTTGGTCGCCAATTGAGGATATTTATCAGTACATTATACGCTAGTAAACTGTGAACATTCGAATTATGATTAAAATTGCTTAAACGGTTTATTAGTAACATTATATTAACGTAAAATATTTATTAAACTGCCATTCTGAAAATAAGTTCCTGATACATATGAGTTCGCATGTCTTAACATAGCATTAGTTGTTTGCCAAATTTGATGGCGATCAGTTTATTGGTGCCGGATATATGAGATAAAAGGTTTATTTCTTCATTCTCTACTATCTTACAAAATTGTACGTGAAAGAGTTTACATGCACATTTGATGGTAGCAATAGAAATACTGTATACTTATAAAGTTTGATTGAAATTGGTGAAACGGATTGGTGGATACGTCATATTAACCTAAAATATTTATTTGACCGTTATTTTGAAAGTAAGCCCTGATCGAAGGAAATACTCTAGCTTTACGTGGCTTACTGTAGCGCCACCTGTGTGCTGAATTTAATTGTAACTGATAGACTGGTTATCCGAGATATGACACAAAAACTTCATTTCATTTTACTTGGAGCTACGTTTCAAAACAGTAGATACAAAATTATATCTCTGTGCGAGTTCAATGCTTTTATGGAAAAATGTTAGTATACAAAATTTTTAAATCGTTTAAATAGTTTCTGACCTATGACTTTAACACAATAAATGTTGAAATGGCCTTAATTTAGAAAATATATTCCTAGCATTGTCCAAAACTATCTTAGTCGGGTGACCACCGTGAACTGTAAGTGGAGCCATTGAAATACGTGAAATTGATGAAATACGATTATAGTGTTCAAATACACAGAAATGTAGGCTAAAAAGAATTTGGTAAGTATATAATATTATCAGGTAATATGTAGGGGCGTGCGGACTAATCCTTTCCTACATAGGCCTGATTGAAGCGATAGGTTCTATCTTGTCACATATTCTGTATGTAAATTGTTCGTTATCACAATGACTGTAATTTCAACATAAAGTAAAAATAAAGAAATAAAAATGCAAAACTGAAATAACTGATTCTTAAAAAGAGAAGCCGTAGTAAGAAAATATATTAGATGGGAGTCAAGGAAAGTTTGTTATCTAGACAGAGAATGGTCAGAGATAATGGTAAAACTTAAATAAAGCGATGGAACTAAAATACTGTTCCACTCATGGACCATAAGGATAAAAGAAAATATAATAATGAAAATTAGAAAAATAATATAGTTACCCAAAATATAACCTCATTTAAGATTCGGTACCGTAATTCATGTCTCAGAAATTTTACTGGAAAACTCAGTTCTCAAAACAAACATAACTGACAAATTGACATCCAACTTAAAAATTAAATTTGTTAAGCAATTTATTTCACAGATTCGCTTCACAAATCGTACTGTAATGAACATCTCAACTTCTGAAGATAACCTAACGTCACGTAACTGGAAACTTGTGCACATAACGTCCTTAACGACTGTGCTACGAGCGCTGTACCGTTTTCGTAAGAAAACAACAGCAGATTTACCATGCGAGCCTGAAAAATTTTAGTCTAAAACACAGTGTTCGGTAAGTTACATTTTAAAAATAACTTCAGTTAAGTTACTTTAGTGGTTAAAGTAACTTCCAATAACTTTTAGTTACTTACGAAAAAAATGTAACTGGGCGTTAATTTGAAAGTAACTTATCTGAACTCCGTTTCTTAGTAGGTGACTTTTATATGTGTAAGCCTATTTTAGCTTAGAACACTGTTGATTATAAAAAGTGAAACGTAAAATATTTGTTGAAGGATTCTGTAAATAGCACGTAGATAGGAATAAAACTAATAAGTATATAGTCAAGAACCATAAAAATTTTAGATCTATATGCAATTTGTAAAATAAATAAGATTAATTGTTAGTTTAAATTGCAGATAGCAAATACAACAACGTATGGTGATGTTTTGTAGTTTTTTAATCACGTTAACATTAAAAAAGTACTAGTGCTCACATAGTATGCGAAATAATATTATGTACGAATATTAAATTAAAGCCAAACACAAAACCGGTTTGCCAGATTTGAAAATTATAGCATGACCTCAAAATTTTGCACATTTCCAAAATATATTATTTGTTTTTACTATAGATACATATAAAACATTTTACTGTAAATGCAAATAAAACATTTGCGATAGAGTTTAAACAAATTTCAAGAAAACATGCTAGGCGTGACTAATTAAATATTCAAATTATTCAATTAGTAATTATTTTATATTTATGTTCGGATTCTGGTAGTAGTGGTTTCTTTAGTATTTATAAAAATGTACTAAATGTTAATAACTCAAAAAAAAAATTAAGGAAATGAAATGTTTATTAATAAATATATTATTCATTTGCATTATTCCTAAACTACGTAGATGTTACTAAATTTCAAATTAATTTTATAACTCTAGTATTTTGCAAGAAAATGATTTATAAAAGTACATAACCATTTAGTTTACAAAATCTGTCAATTCTAACACCACCTTATTTTGATCATACAATACATAAATGCACACACACGCACAATATGGGCATTTTCTTACATTCAGTTGTTTCCTCATGTTAGGTGAAGACGCTCTCGATATATACAAATATTTGTAAACGCATAGTAAACATTTACTTAAACATTTGTGTTGTAGTTCTTTAAATACCACCAAAGAAATTATCTTTGAGTTTAGGATATGGCGAACAGTTTACTTCACTGTCCTCAAGAGTTTCAAGTTTCAGGTTTCACATGGCAAGGAAAAAATTAAATGGAAACGGATAGGCAGATGGCAGCGTATGTAACTGTACTGNAGTTTCAGGTTTCACATGGCAAGGAAAAAATTAAATGGAAACGGATAGGCAGATGGCAGCGTATGTAACTGTACTAACTCTAGGAATGTGGACCGACGTCAAGCGAGCACCTCCTGCTTCTTTATCTCGTGACTCATGAAGTTCCCCTTTACTTCAGCTATTCTAGCTGCACGTGAGATGAGACTACAGTATTGTGAAGTGAAAAGTAACGCAAAAGTAACTTTGTGTAGTTACAAGTTACCTTGCAAAAAATATAACCAGATACTACAAAAAAAGTTACTTGAACTTCGTTAAGTTACTTCCTACCACTGCACAACCCCAGTAAGGAAACTCTTCCGTGATCAATCANAGTTTCAGGTTTCACATGGCAAGGAAAAAATTAAATGGAAACGGATAGGCAGATGGCAGCGTATGTAACTGTACTGACTCTAGGAATGTGGACCGACGTCAAGCGAGCACCTCCTGCTTCTTTATCTCGTGACTCATGAAGTTCCCCTTACTTCAGTTATTCTAGCTGCACATGAGATGAGACTACAGTATTGTGAAGTGAAAAGTAACGCAAAAGTAACTTTGTGTAGTTACAAGTTACCTTGCAAAAAATATAACCAGATACTACAAGAAAGTTACTTGAACTTCGTTAAGTTACTTCCTACCACTGCACAACCCCAGTAAGGAAACTCTTCCGTGATCAATCAGAAAAGAGGTTGAAAAATGTTAGGTTTCACAGTTATCGCGGATATATACGACCAGTGTGTTGCCTAACCTTATGTTGTAAAGATGCTTTTATTTTTGTT
>NQII01000662.1:426162-466112 GCA_002778355.1 Clitarchus hookeri
GTGGTTGAGTATCTCGCGAGGGCATATTTTTAATGGACGCCAGTCTGTAGATCGGGTGAGGAGGAGAAGAAGGGGGGGGGGAGTTTAATAAACGATAGTGTTGGCGCACAGCAGCCCCGGGGCAACAGCCTGGCGCCGAGATGCACGTGGATCACGCGGCCGTCGTAAAGCACACTGCGGCTGTGAATTACGCGACGTGACGCCGACGACGCTGCACGTTGGGCATCGTCGACGTGACGCGATGGTCGCCCGCCCCTCGCACGTGCCACGCCACCGGCTGTTCGTCATCTGCGACGAGCGCCGAGAGCCGGGACTTCGGCGACGTGTCGCTCGGGAAGTCTTCCTGCTCGGCCCGCTTCCCTCGCAAGGGGGCTGCCTGCCGCACGAAGTTATCTTCACTGTTTACACCGAATGCGCTTTGAAAAAATTAAAAAGGTTTTTGGCGGGGCATTTTTGCACTGAATATATATATATATATATATATTGTGTTGGCTACGAAGTTGGTTTTCACCCTGACAAACTTTCTTTAGGGTAAATACTAAATTTTTGTAGGAATAAATTTTCAGTGGCCACAGATGAGTACAGGATGCNGACAAACTTTCTTTAGGGTAAATACTAAATTTTTGTAGGAATAAATTTTCAGTGGCCACAGATGAGTACAGGATGCTCACGGTTATATGGGCACTTCTGAAATCAACCTTTGAGAAATGTCACTGCCCCGGCCTGCATATATTGCAACACGAATACTGAAAGGCATGCTCCCGGTGAAGTTGGTACCGGTGGAAAGAAAGTAGTTCCATGTCTCAACGTTGAAATTAAAAATCTGAAGTAACCATGTGTGATGACCGAAATCATTAAATTTGTTTTGTGCGTTTTTAATACAAATAAGTGTAGGAATTACAAAATTAGTAAAATATTGACTTTTATAATAAGTTTACATTTCTACTTAACCAATGCATTAATTAAGTGATCAGGCCCTTAGCAGTGCTAATTGTCCATACGGTGGAAGCATGCATAGTGTGCATACAAGTTGATCTTAAGCAGGGTTTTTAAAAGTGCATTATTCACTGTGAACAACATATAAACAAATTTTTAGTTCACCAGATAACAATATACCAAAGTAAAAAGGCCTACCAGCAAATCACTTAATGAACGCTATATAGGATTTTTTCCACCGTGTTCTAGTTCATTTTTATTACAACTCCATCAGTGTGTTCGCATCAGTAACACTTACAGAAAAGAAACTCTCTTTGCACTGACACAAAATTGCAGTCACTCACTGCGAACCATTGTCTTGGTGTACTAGAACCCACTATGCAACGATGGCAATAAACATGACATTACTGAATTCAATTTACTCTTATAGTCACTAAGAGGTAAACAATTATATCGCACTATTTTTCACTGTTTCACTGTCAAATTTCACACATGAGTAGTAGTTTATACTATGTGAAAAACATAAAATTTTTCATTAACATCGCTTCCCACAATAAACCGAATTTATTTATCTCATAAGGGCGGTACACGAACTTAATTAAAAGTTTCGTGAAATGTTTTCGATCTCCGTAATGAATTAATTTTTAAGTATTGATACTCTAATTGAAGCTAATAATACAGCGAAATATAGGATCTTGAACGTTATTTCGGTATATTGAAGGCGAAATAGACTAATGTGAACCCACGAAACTTAACACGAAACATCATTGAAAAAACAGTTGTGGTGGCCATTAAGCGTTTTGTAGAAATTCACCCCGCCAAATTTATTTGTGGTGAATACAAAATTTTTTAGTTATCATCACGAACTACAAATAATATTCTACTCATCACAAAAAGGTTTGGCAGGTTGAATACCAACAAAACACTTTGTGGCCCCCACAAAACATGTTTGGTTATTCAGTGATGTATTCAAGAAGATATAANTGAAAAAACAGTTGTGGTGGCCATTAAGCGTTTTGTAGAAATTCACCCCGCCAAATTTATTTGTGGTGAATACAACATTTTTTAGTTGTCATCACGAACTACAAATAATATTCTACTCATCACAAAAAGGTTTGGCAGTTTGAATACCAACAAAACACTTTGTGGCCCCCACAAAACATGTTTGGTTATTCAGTGATGTATTCAAGAAGATATAANTTGAATACCAACAAAACACTTTGTGGCCCCCACAAAACATGTTTGGTTATTCAGTGATGTATTCAAGAAGATATAATTCAGATTCATTAAGTTTGCGTTACGTGTGTGGATAATAAATGAAACTCAAAGTAGGACGTATTCACATATCAAGAGCTAATGGGGTTATACGTATATGCTCCAGTATTTTTAATATATTGAAAGATAAGAAAAATGTGAGAAAACTTGTTTATTCTGCGGGCTTCGACTATTTTCTTAGAGCGCCTAAAACACCCAGGTTCCATAAATCAATACAGTTCTCTGAATAATGACACGTGCTATTGTTTCTTTTCGAAAAGAAACAAAAATTTGAGCGCAGAAAAGATCTTTCTCTCAGGTTTACGGAACTGTTTTGCCACCGGAATGGTATTTCTTTTTTATTTTTCTTCTTCCCCCCTCGATACACAAGGAGCTCACGGGAGAGAAAACGCACGGTGATGCACGGGGGCACATAACAAACTTTCAAATACCTATAACACGGCAGTCGCCCCGTTATTTTAATAGTGTTTGCGTGAGCCCGGGAGAGAGGGGTGAAGGGTGGGAGGAATCGGGCGGGAGCCCGAAGGGCGGCCCATTGTAAAGGAGAGAGGAAAAACCCACCGAAGTTTTAGTTTCCGTGTAATAAAATCCATTAAAACAATAGTCGTTGGAGTCTGGAGGCCCGGCCCGAGCATTGTGGGCGCCTATATTTCGTCGCCAAACAAACAGCGGAGCTCCCTAGGAACGAAGCCATGCTCGGTCTCGCGCCGAGGGGAAAGTGTGCTAGAGGGGGTAGGTTGGTTGGGGTGGCTCACCCCCGCATCGCAGGGGAAAACAGCTCACGAGACATTAAAACTGAAATGCGAGCTTCCCCCTGCCGGCTACCCCTCTTTCCAACCTACGCTTCCTTTAACCCCTCCCCCCTTCTAGGCTTCCTTTTCCGAGGGCCCGCCCAGCGAAAACATTAGCCACGCTACATTAAACAATCTCAAAGAGTGCGCGTATAAATTTTTGATATTTTCTGACGTAAACGATGTCTGCGGCGTTGCGCCAACGCATGACAAGGTTAGGTTCTTCTTCTTCTTCTCCTCTTCCTCTTCTTCTTCCGCCATTTTTTCTTCCTTTGCTTCTCTTCCGTTCTAGTCGTATTCCTTACCACTCACTAATTTTCTTGCAGTACATTTTACTGTATATCCCGTTGTGCATTGGTTGTGGAGTCGTTGGGGGGTTGGGGGGGGGGCATGATGAACTGCATAGTTGTTTTTGATATTATTTATAATTTTCTCATTTGTATGGAATTTCACTCCCAGATTTTTTTCTTGAGTTATTTCTTTTGCTACGATATTGTGATTTCATTCCAGAAGTTTTCTTTCCATTAAGTTAATTGTTTTAATTTTGATTTATGTTCTACCCGTTCAGATTTTTTTTCGGCTGACATTTTTTAAATTTTAATTTGCCTCTTTTGTATCAATTACTGCTAGCTCAAAAACTAAAAACTATTCATTACTTGCGTGACTGTTAGGAATGTTTTACTGACCGAACGATTATAGTTAACAGTTTGTTAAAGGCCTTAGTGTTACATACGTCTAAATTGATATTGGTATAAATAAAACAGAAACAATTAAAATTAAATAAAGCCATTATAAACTTAGCCTGCTAATTACTTCAGTTATAGCGAGTTTGCAGTAAACTGAGAACGTTTGAAATTAAACTTTGAAAAAAGTCCGTGCTCTTAATTAGTAATATTTTAACCTATTCTCTTGCTGATGTACTCCAGTCAAAGATGGCATCAAAAATAAGGAAAATAGCTCTATGCATAAAAATGGTTTTAAAGGGCAATTTTTAAATTTGTGGACACTGATTATATCTGACTATATTTAATTTAGTTTCTGATTGTTTTATGAAGAAAGCGTGATAATCGACATTTTAGCTATATTATTTACGATCCTTACAATTCCACAGTTTCACTTCATTGGCGCAAGAATAAAGTGATCGGGCCAATGACAGTGTTAATTTTACATACAGTAGAAAAATACGAAATGGGCACAAAAATACATATAATCTTTTCAAATAACGATGAACAGCCTTCACTCAGTTTCTTACACATTTTTGCCAGTGAATTTTAGTGTCTTCTAGTTGATTCGAGTTCAGATTACTGATTGTTAACAAGTTTCATTGATTTATCCATCATCATCGTGTATATCAAGTTTCAAAAAAAATACATTCATAGAAATTTTAGAGCTGGGCAGAGGCGGATGTTACACTGCAAACACAGGAACTTCTCGATAAAAAGTATAACGTGCTCCCAAAGTAGAGAGTGTGATCTCCTCAGTTTTTGGTGTATTTGTACAGCCATCCAGGTTGCATGTTTGGAGAGAAGATGTAGGCTGGTTAGTCATCGGATATCGCTCCATGCTGCGTTGTCATCATTAGACGTCTGAAACAGAAAGCAGAAAACACCATCCGAAGCTGGTATTTTACAGAGGATAATCTAAAGATTAGCTTAAGAGGCAATGTTAAAACTATGACTGCAGCTAGTATGCTCGTAATTAAAATGTTCGAAAGGAATGTATCTGGGAGAATATTACTCCAATAGGAATGCGTTTTCCTCACGGCCGCCTTTAATGGGAGGCCGGAGAGTTGAGATGTGGCAACGCCGCGACTGAGGCCGGTCTCGAGCCCCCATGGGTCGGCTCGGCACGGCGCGCGCTTGTGCGCTTCTGAAACACGTGTATTTTGTTCGCTTCCCCGGGTATGGTTTTTTGTGCTGGCGCCTCCAAAATATTTTACACATGTGAGCTTCAAGCAAACTTTTTTTCAAAAGTTATATTTGTGTTTTTTTTTTTCGCTAAGAAAACGCCGAGGAAACGTTGTGTACCTGGTTGCCGAAGCATTTACGTATGCCTTAGAAACTACTATTTCGGGCTACGCAACTGTATTTTCGTTTCCGTAAGCAGAAGAGCTAAATATAAAGTGGATTAGAAGCATCCCTAGCGGTGACAGGGTACCTTCAGCGAATTTCTTCGCGTGTATAAACATTTAATTGGGCGTGACGTATCAATGATTGAGATCTATAGAGGCAAGAACGGTTTTGTGCAAGAAAATCCTAGAAATCGTCCAATTTTGAAACAAGATGCGGCCCCTAGTGTTTTACCATCTTTGCCGCCTGACTTCAGTAAGCCACAGAAATCTCAGCGAAGCGACCTTAAAGAAATGAGGCAACACTTTGATTAATATAATAATAGCATTTTGCATTTGGATTTATAGGTCGTCTCAGATATCAAACATTTTGTGCAAGTATGTATTTAAGTAATTACGCCTGTTCCGTCAGTGCAGACTGTCGTTGAGAATACATTTAAGTATTTTACTTTGTTACGAGAAGTTATTCATTTTAGTTCATGTGACACAACTACAGTGCAGTTAGAATTTCTGCAAGAACAACTACAGCTTTGCAATAAAAAAAAAGGAACATTCTGTGATCACAGTAGTTCTTGAATTTCTGATGTACAACGGGTAGCGATAACATTTGAATATTCGTGTACGACCATTTCACGACTGTACCGTGAATATCGGGAATCAGTTAAAACATCAAATCTTCGACATCGCTGCGGCCGGAAAAAGATCGTGAACGAACGGGACAAACGACGACTGACGAGAATCATTAAACGTGACAGACGTGCAACCCTTTCTCAAATTGGCGCAAATTTCAATGCCTCCTGCATACCTTCAGACATTAGTCGAGTCCATGCCACGTCGTCTTGCGGCACTTCTGCGTTCTCGCGGGGGCCCTACACGATATAAGGCAGGTATACCAGTTTTTTTGGTTCTTCAGTGTATATCTGATACACTGTGTGAACATTGAATATTAGTTACTTTTTTCTCCGCCGTAGCTTGCACCAAACCTCATTGTTGGAGTTGCTTATGTTGTATTCATTTCTGTTGTGTTTGTGTTTAAGTCAGGTTGTACTTCAAAACACTTCAGCTCGGATGCGCTGAAGCGACGACTGAAAATTTTTAACTGCTGCGGATCTTAGGTACTTGCCCACGAATAACAGACGTTTAGTAATCAGAATAACCTAATTCTGATTGGTCCAATCAAAGACCACAATATGCATATTATCGCAAAGACAATCGTTGAATTGTTGTCGCTTATATGAGGTGCTCTTAAGTAATGTTACGTCTACTACATATCGGGAAGATCAAAGCTAAAAGTTTCGCAAAGGTAACATTTTCGCCACGACGTAACGCTAGTTCGGAAAGGTATGTTCTACGTCAGAAAACAGGATAATTGCAATAATCACGAATCAAATATAAAATTACTTCTTAACTACGTAAAATATTTCTCCTTTACTATTCACATAACTTAAAATTTTAATTAAAAGTTACCTTTCGGAACACTGCGCACCTAGCGGCAAAAGTTTTCCCTATGCCAAACTCTCCCTTAAGAAATCTCGTTTTGCTTCTCACCTGAGTATAATTAAACTTACCCTTAGATACAGCGATGACTCAATTCTGATAGAAATTATAGAACGCCTTTCCGGTCTCTGGTTTTGTGCAAGGCTGTGGGAGTCCATGGGGACTCTCTAGTAAGACAATATCTGCCAAATAAGTGTTTGTCGCTTATATGCATATTTAAGCAATTAAATGGTCGAAATGCTTTTCTTTTGCCAGATGTGACCTTGAAGCGTTATTTTTTTACAAAGGATTTTCCGTAAGGGCGTTAGCTTCGAAAGATTTTTTTTAAGTTTATGCATGTGCCACATATGTCTACTTGTAGACATATGTGACTACTATTCCCTGAGAAAAAATTTTTATATCCAATGGTTTCTGAAAAAAGTCATGTCAAAGTCAAATTGTCACTAGGTTTTGTAATGCACAAATAAAATAAACCAAACCATTTGTAGAAAATTTAACAAAGGCAACTTAAATATATTGTATCGATACATTTTAAGGTATGCTTAGAAAGAGTTATTTTTCAAAAATTATCGGGCAGCCAGAAATGACAAATATGTAAGAATTTCGTTTTTTTTCAGCAATTATTTTTTAAATTGCAAAATCATTTCCTTGTACGATTTTATAGACGTCTTGAAATATATATTGCAATCTTCTTTCAGTGTGAGTTATCTCATTTGAAAATATAAGGTTTCATTATTTATAGATTTATAAAACAATTAAATTGTGATTTTTATATATATTTATGTTAAAATTAAATGATGAATTTTTTTTTGCGAGCAAAGAGTAATCGGCGATATTGTCTAAAAATTGAACAGTATGCGGTACAAATATAAAAAATATTTCTTTTCTTTCGCAGCCAACGCTTTTAAACACGCAAGTCGTGTGTCATCGTATGAAGAATCGATAGCACAAACCCTTAAGAGTCTGTATTGCGCCTATTACAAAAAATTATTAGTTTCAGTGTCATAACAGAAGCGTCAGGGTCATTACTGATAATAACGTTCATTATAGAAACATTACATTTCAAGATTCTGTGCAAATTTTTGTACCTGGTTGTTAATAGGTGTTCCCTGGTTGTAATTAAAGGATGAGAATGTGTTTATATATAACCTTTTTTATTAAGTTAATTTTTGCATAAATATGCGTTAGTAGTTCATATATTATATCGGATATGATGGGTAAGGTAATTAGCTAAGCTTCTATTGTCGCATTTTTCAATAAATCCTTCAAAATTTTAATCGGGAATAAATAAATAAAATCAACGTGGCGGGTGCCACGGGCTCTTAAGGGAAGAATTCTGGAATATTTCTAAGGCTGGCCGGAGCGGTTTTCCTTGCATCCAGGTCTAAGCCGCGCTCTGGTCGGTCGTTGTCGCCGGGAAGGGGTGGACCTCCATCGTCCGCTGGTCCTGTGGGTGTCGTGAGGCGACGCCCCTCTGGGACGCTCCAAGGACGAGCCAACGGGGTGAGAACGACCTTGTGGGTGTGCGTGGACGAAGGATGCACTACCGCCCGCAACAGCCGGCCAAGTACACACACACTCGCCTTCTTTCCTGCAACCGAACCAAGGTCGCTTCTAGTTTGGAAATGGGAAAATTTTCGCCACTAGGTAAGCGCTTGTGTCGCATGTGTACCAGATTTATTTTTTTTCTATTCACAAATCAAATATTAAATAACTTTGTAAGTGAAATCTTTCTTTTTTATAATTGACGTTAATACAAATTTTAATTAAAAGTTGATTTTCGGAACACTGCGCACCTACGGTGAAAAGTTTTCCTTTGCCAAACTCTCCCATAAGAAATCTATTTTTTTTCTAACCTGAGTAGAAGTAATCTTAACAGCTGTTCCAGTCGACATACGACGAGAGAAAGGTTTGTTTCAGCCAACAAAATCCTTGTTTGTATGACGACAATCAGAAGATATTTTGTTGCGAATTTTGTTGTAGTTTTCATTTTGTTAGTCCCGAGCAAAGATTTTATTAGTGCAACTAAAGTTTTAAACATGAACGTGACTCGAACCTAGCTCATTTGCACCCTCGTGCTAAGTCTTAAAAAATAAATATATATACATACTGTATATATATACTGTATATATATAATATATATATGAGGACTTAGCACGAGGGTGCAAACGAGCTAGGTTCGAGTCACGTTCAGGTTTGTAATTTGTATCTAATAACCGAAACCATTAATGTACGCAGAGTAAAAAAAAAAAAAAAATTATATATATATGCACACACACACACACACACTTCAAATTACGGAAAACGTGTGGAAATAAATATTTCATGTTTTACAGCTTTACTTTTCAGTTTCATATCGTCTTATTTTATGAAGCAGTTTACACCATTATTAAGCGTCAATAGATGCAAAAATAAACACTGTTGATTACCTTACTATCACAAAAATACAAACAAACTCTCAAGCTGTATTTTCGAACGAAGGCAATGAAATGAGTGACCAAACAAATAAGTACAGTTGCTTCAACTAGATATCTTCTTACCAGTCTAATTTAATGTGGCAAAACACGAGGTTTTGTTTATTCAAGCGTGGATTTTGTTAGACAAACAAAATAAATTTTGTTGATTTTCAAGTTTTCATCACTCAACCAAACATTTTGTTGGGGCAATTAAATATATATATTTGTCCTTATACAAACAAGTATTTTGTTGAATGTAATAAACCTTCCTCTCAGTGTAGCCCTTTTTTAACACTTTCAACGCGATGTTCGTATTCCATAGTCTTACCGGCAACGATTTATTAATCCTGTCTCAGTTTTGAAATCACATACACAAATTTACTCTAGCTGTGTTCGAATTCACCAGCCAACGACCCTCACCTGGCTTCGTGGCACTGCAAAAGTGCATCCCGGATGTGACGTGACAGTGTCGTTCTCCGAATCCACGTTAAGGGAACACATGTACCCTAGAATGCCACCCCCCCTTTACACCCTTCAGCAAAGGACACGAGTCACTTGACCTTCTCGAGTCCTTGATTGTTTCGCGATACGCAACAGTTTGAAATATTTCATTTATTTTTTAACGTCTGCAGCTTTGCACGGCCACGGAAGACCCATCGCTAACGTCACGAGACAGGTGTAACTCGCGTTGGGTGAATTTAGAGAGAGTAAAACTCGAGGTGGAAACTAACAAAGGCATACGAATTCGCGAACGAATGTTTTTTGGTGAAGGGAGCCAGGGCTCATGACACGGGAAGGGATCAAGGGCACACACTGCTCTGAAATCGAACGCAGCCTCACATTCATTAATTTTGTTTCGTAATCCAGGAGCACAAAATTAAACGTTTGTTTTTCGAAAGATATCGTTCAGCCGAGCAAAACCTCTTACTTTTAAAATTCGCCACTATAAAGGCTGTTGACTGTGAAGTAAGCACTTTTGAAATCAACCTTTGAGAAATGTCACTGCCCTTACATGCATGCATTTTAATGGACACATTGACTGGCATGCGCTCTGTAAAGTTGGACACGACGGATAAAAAGCAGTTCCATGTCCTAACGTGGAATAAGATGTGTTTGGAAAACATCTGAGAATGCTGAAATGATTTTTTTACTTTATGTATTTTTTAATGCATATTAATGTAACAATTAGCAAAATTGTAAAATATTTAATTTTCTAATAATTTCAGAGTTTTACTCGACCGAAGCATGAATAAAGTGATCAGGTCCATTGCAATGTTGATTTTACATATGACGGAGTTGAGTTGAGAGACTTGGGCGGTTCTTAACCACGAGGTCTTGAGAGCCGAATATGGCGGAAGTATATGGAATGTACGTAGAAGTAGATTTTAAGCAGGTATGTCACAATTGTTCACTTTACCACGAACAGCGTTTAGTATGATGAACTTAAACTGAAGAGCCAAAAAAACTGGTACACCTGCCTAATATCTTGTAGGTCCCCCCGAGCAAGCAGAAGTGCCACAAGACGATGTGGCATGGACTCGACTAATGTCTGAAGGTATGCAGGAGGCAATTCACGCCATGAATCCTGCAGGGCAGTCCACAAATCCAATCTGCGCCAATTTGAGAAAGGGTTGCACGTCTGTCGCGTTTAATGATTCTCGTCAGTCATCGTTTGTCCCGTTCTTTCGCGATCTTTTTCCGGCCGCAGCGATGTCGAAGATGTGATGTTTTACCGGATTCCCGATATTCACGGTACACTCGTGAAATGGTCGTACGCGAACATCCAAATGTTATCGCTACCTCGGAGATGCTATGTCCCATCTCTCGTGCGCTGACTATAACACCACGTTCAAACTCACTTAAATCTTGATAACCTGCCATTGTAGCAGAAGTAACCGATCTAGATGCCGACCGCATCGCTTTACTCTGATTGGTTCTAAACCTCTGTTATTTGCGTACGAACGCCTATACCAGTTTTTTTTGGCTCTTCAGTGTACAATCACTAGTGACAAGTGCGGCTAGTATTATAGGTCAACGTGAAGCAGGCCAAACCCTCCAACATAGCAGACATTCGTCGGTATAGCTGGTGAGTTCTGAGTGGGGAAGAAAAATGAAGACGTGGGGTAAGCAAAGTGCTACAGCCCATTAAATGTTCACCTCTTCAAAGTTACATTTAGATATTTTGCATCAAACCTGTTGGAAGTTATGGTTCAAGTTCATAATTTCGCCCAGTGTCGAAAAGTGTTGAATTACAGTTCAACAAACTGAAAGCCCTGCTCAAGGGCGTTAAAGAGGATAAAACTATGTTCTAAATATTTAGCGTATGGCATTATTTTCCGCTGTGACATGAAATAATTGTCGGAAAATTGTATTTCAACGGAAGAAAATAACTTTTCAGATATGAAACGAATTATGCGAATTTTAAATGTCTTTATTCGTGAAAATCTTAATCTGGCGCATAATTTATAGACCTGGTTACAGCACAAAACAATTTTTCATGTACTTAATTAAAATATCATGAAAAAAAATCTACTTTGAGATAATTGTTATAGGGCTTCCCCGTATTTCAGTTTCAACTTTAGAGATAAAATTTAAAGAAAAAATAGCTAAAAGTTACCATTAACGCAGGTGACCCGTGGGATTTCAAAGAAATTGCAACATGCAGTTTCTGCGATTTCAATAATCCCTTAAGCTAAAACCTAATTTTGTGTTAAAATATTTTTTAATTTGTAAGAGTTTAGATTTTAAGTAAAAGTCTTATATTTTCGCTAATACAAATATTTAACATTTTAAAAATTATTTAGAATTTTTACTAAGTTAACGATATCATGTCACGAAACTGTAAAATATCCTCAAAACCTAGCAAATAATTTTGGCTCTTAAACGGACTCAACTCTTCCAGACACAGTTTAATTCAATTCTGCTATATTTTGCACATAAGATGTTTTTTGACACGTGCTGTGCTCGAGATGGTACATAACGAGTTTCGTTAATACAACCAATGGGCTATACGCTTTGTGTTCGACTATAGTTATATTAACCATTCATATGTCATTACAGTAAAAGTGTGTACGAATCGGTCATCAATATGATATAATTCAGGGCCGTCCAGGGTATGTTGGGGGCCTGGGGTAAACATTTTTTTTTCGGGCCCTGGATTTTGGGGGTTTGTGGCTAAGCTGTTTTTAGGGTCCATTATTTGGCATAACACTACGTAGTTTAAATAATACTTACATTTTTTTATTATACGCTATCAGTAGACAACTTGTTGCTTGGAGACAGCGTTATAGTTTGCTGCCAAACATAAATACATAATATATTAATGCTTTATAAGGAAATATAGGTTCCGTTTTACGTTGAACTATCGTGAAGAGTGTTATTAATTGTACACATTATTTTGTAGGGTGAGTTTTAGATCGTCTTGTGGCAATGACAGTAAATTACGTTTGGGAAAAACTTTCTTAGTCTGTCCCGTTCCCGCCGCTAACTGATATTGTTCAATACTGCAAAAAACTATGAAACGCTATCATTTCACCAAAAAAATAATAATATTTCGTACGTAGCGTCTACAGGCATGGTGCATTTAACATTTGCGTAAATTTCTTCATATTTTTCAACTATTTTTTTTTGTATTTGATGTGGTTCAACATAAAATATTTTTTGTTCTGTGCGTAAAAATATAAATACATTTTTCAACTTCTGTAGCGGGATTTATCTTTGATATTGTATTTCAGAAAGAATTTCTGTTACTGAACACTGTTTTAGGTTCACTTCAGTGTAAACATTTTCGATGCACTCAAAAACATTTTATGGTCGAGTATATTTCTACTTCACTGTTTCCAATGTCAAAAACTATGCTTAACTTTTAATTACCCGACGTACTCTGAACAATGACGATTCAATACGGCATAAAAATATTAAACGCCATCATTTAGCAAAAAAAAAAAATAATTACATATGTAGCGTCTACATGTAAGACTAGGCCTATGAATTATCTCACCACCCTGAAATATTGATTCCCAGTTAAAATAAATGCTGACTTTCAGTTAGAAGTATTTCACTGACGGATACAAGGACTCAATGAGTGTTCTTATTTCTGTGATCCTAAACGCGCCCTGTATAGAGCTATAAAAAGTATACATTTACGAAAATGTCACAATACTTCCATTTTCTCTAAGATCCTTCAAGCGTTAGTGGCCAAAATGAAGGCTACGCCTACATTGTGCTGCAAAACGTTTTTGTTCCAACGTAAATTATGGAAACTCTACCCTGTCGTTTATTTTTCAAATGCATTCACGGAATGGCCTGTTTACACGATATAAAACACAATATTGACATTTATGGAAGGCGTGGAAACTTCTTAAAGCCAATTTTAGTGACTTTCCCGGTAGACGTTAATGTTCCAGGAACGTTTCTGTGGTGTCCGAAAAGAGACGTCATCGCCTCAAAGGGAACCAGCAGCCCCTCGTGGTGATCTGTTGTGGCACGATCTCTTACAGCCCGTTGGGAATGGATGGTGACGGCTATTGCATGTCGTGCTATCGTTTACTCAGAAATGGTGGGATGATGAGGGAGGGGAGGGAGATATGGACGTGTGGGCTGTTATTTTCACACCTCACCTGTGGCGACGGTGAAAAGGTGCGAGGTATACACAGCCGTAGGGCGTCTGATACCTGCGCTGCTCGTCAGAGCGACACGATGAAGATGTCCCTGAGGGTTGCTTTCCACGCTTCGGTAGTTCCGGCAGAATACGAATGGCGCCATTTCTCTCTTCCTACTCGCCGTCGCCCGTCGACGGAATCAAAGAAGACTCGCCGATCCCCACAATGAAGCTCTTTGGTGGGAGAATGCGACTCCGGACTTGAACAAGTCTCCCGTCCGAAGAATTGCGCGCTTGACAAGCAACACAAACACCTGAGTCATATTAAGGGACAACTTAACCACGATTCCTTTGAGACGGGTTTGCATCAGTCCACAATGGTCAAAACTCTTTTTGACATGCATCGCATAAAAGGTACAAGCTAGCAATTTTAAAAGACGCTGGGCCATGATTTGTAGTATAGCAGTCCAAAGGTTAGTCTGTGGGGNAAGGTACAAGCTAGCAATTTTAAAAGACGCTGGGCCATGATTTGTAGTATAGCAGTCCAAAGGTTAGTCTGTGGGGAAAAAAAAAAAAAAAAAGCTTAGCAGCTTCAGAAAAAATATGCATCTGTAAACAAAGTTGTCAGCGTTGGAATAACATTCGTACCGAAAACGTCCTAGCTGTGTACCGAAAACGTCCTAGCTGTGTTAAAACTAAAAATTACGCTTGTTATGAATTCTTAGCTTTGAAATATTTCTTGGATCTCTAAGATATGCTGCATGGTAAGACAGCATTTGGCAAAACAAAATTTAAATTGCCATTAATAAAGTTTCGCATACGTGGTCCACAAGGTAGAAGGTTGGGCTTCAGTTGTAGCTACCTCTAGAATAAGAACTGACTTCTGTAGTGATATTCGATCACCGTTTTCCCTTGTTTCATCTCTTTATAGTATAATGTTTTCAGTCTCATTTGTTGCCCGACATTTCCTTTCTTACTCTAACTTTGTGACACACAAAATCTGAATATACGCAATATATGATTTCCGTATGGTACCTTGGCTTTTTCTTGCTGCTAAATATAAAATTCAGAATTACTGCCATATGGAGAAAAACTTTTTAATTGATAACGTTGCGAGTTTCGGAGGTTATTATAATATTATTATGACCTTTTTGGTTTCAGATTATTTTGGTTGTGGTAACAATAATTTAAGATAATTTTCAAATTATGATTTATTACGAGTGATTTATTCGAAGTGCTGCGTAAGTTTGGTTACGTCACGAGTTTGTTGATGTAGAAATTATTTAGAGGTCATTGCTGCTGTTATTGTTATGATTCATTTTTCCTTAGAGGGCATAAAATATTGCAAATTTTCAATCACGTAGAATTAAAGAAAAGTGTCCTGATTGGCTCTCGTCTTGTCATTTCTGATTGGAGGAGAAATGCGGCGTGGTTAGACGACAACCAATTGGAGAGCAAATGACAAAAAGTATGATGCTGAAGCTCGAATCGAACTTTTTTCTGTAACAAATGTAGCCACNGACAAAAAGTATGATGCTGAAGCTCGAATCGAACTTTTTTCTGTAACAAATGTAGCCACCACCGCAGAGAACGTATGCGTGTGTGTAGGTGTCTAAAAGAAAAAAAATATGAAATTGCTATAATTTCATACATAATTGCTGCAAGAAGTTTTTAGTTTAATCGTCAATAATAACGTAGATAAGTGATATAATTATTTAAATATGTAAAACGAGATATATTTATNGTTTTTAGTTTAATCGTCAATAATAACGTAGATAAGTGATATAATTATTTAAATATGTAAAACGAGATATATTTATTTAATTTTGTTGGAGAATCTGAACGAGTAAATAAAAAAGAACAGAATGTCAGCCTTCTAATTCTACTGAAATGTTACATGATTTTATACATATAAACTTTTTGTAACAAAAAATAATTCGTGTACGCATAAAGAAAATTTGAAATGATATTAATACAAAAGAGTTTTTTTTTCTGTGAATAAACACACAAGTGTGACATTATATTTTTGTCTTGCCTCGAAATAAATTGACGCCCGTTGTGCGGAGTTTATTCCTGCAAAATGGAATACCAACAATGTAGAATGTTTTATACACAACGGGAGAGAGATCCGGTGAACGCGCAAGCCAAGGAAAAGCAGTATAACATGGCGGTCATCCAGGAACCGTAAGACGATGTGTGCCACGTGCGGTCGTTCATTATCCTGTTGGCACAGGGCTCCAGACTGCTATGAAAATAGGAGACAACAAATGGCTCCAGCACCTCCACGATGTATTAGTTTCTGGTCGGTGTGGCAGCGATGCGGACCAGGCGCGAGCGGGACTGGAATCCGATGGCACTCCACACCATGACTCCAGGTGCTCGGCCATAATGGTGGTGCATAATGCAGGGCTCGTCCATGCGTGAGCCACGGCGCCGCCAGGTGCGGCTGTGACCATCGTGGTGCTGCAAGCAGAAGCGGGATTCATTGGCGAGAAAGATGGCTTGCCATTCGTCCATCTAAGCCCAACGTTCTAAGCACCATTGCAGCTGCAGGCGCCTGTGGCGAGCAGCCGGTGGCAGGTGCAGTAATCGGCGCCTCTACAAGATGCCCTGCTGCAACAAACGACGACGAACCGTGTGTGTGTGCGGACACAGATTTATGTGCCACGAGCCTGAACTCCTGAGCGAGGATGTTCGATGTGGCTCCACAGTCCGTAATCGCCATGCGAAGATGATGTCTGTTCTCCCCCTCATTGGTGCACCGGGCTGTTGGCACCCGGCACGTCGCTCAGCCCGTCCCTCCTCAACCAACTGATAACATACCCGCCTCACTGTGATTGCATTTCTTCCAACGCGAGAAACTATTTCGTGGTAGGACAATCCACAGTTCCGATAGGCCACGATTATCCTGCGGTCAAAGGTGGAAACCTGTTCGACCTGTTCGTATGGTTACAGTGTTCTTCGAAACGGATGCACAGTCCATCTGTGCACACAAATAGCGGGGAAACACAATGCCACTACGTCTTAGTGTCTCACCGACCTCCAGTAGAAGGATTACGGGGACTTTGGCACATCAGGACCTAGGACAGGAGCGTCAGAGCTGTTCGTGCTGTCTTTCCGGTCGGCGGGCGGCCACCTTGGATCCATGTGACCTTGACCTTGACCATTGACCCAAAAAATCTATAAAAAAAATCCAACACTTTATAAACAAATTATACTAAAAATATTTAAACATTATTTAAAAATGTATTAAAATTTATTTTTTAAAATTATTAATTTTTTTTAACTTAAATTTTTGGAAGTCTCCCACACCAAATTCCTCCCATACTAATTGGACCATCTTGTTACGTTCAGTCCACCATATTGGTAGGCGTCACAGCCACCGTCCGCCATTTTAGTCGATGCAATCCGCAATCTTGGTAGGTGCAGTCCGTTCTACACAAAGAAGCAAATTTCCATCAATTCAGGAAGGCGCCAGGAAAGAATTCGTCCCTTAAATAATTACTAAAAATAATATCAAAGTCCCCATCATTGACTGACAATCAAAGAGACGTGCCTGTGACATAAAATTCTTCTATGCGCGGAAACCTAAATGAATAATGCAGGAGTTTCATACAACTATACGCGAATTAAGCAATCGAAACGTCAAAGTTAAAAACTAAATGTATTGCTGAATGTAACTGAAACTTCAGAAACGATGACAAAGAGTATTAATTAGAAACTGTATTTCCAGTTGCCTATGGAATAATTATTAGTAATGATAAAAGATCGTCGTCGGAATGAAACATTTCCTAATGATACTATAGCAATGTTGGGAAACTTCTATCATGTTACTGATAAGGACATTCAGTAGTACCAATATAATTGATTACTACTAAGAATATTTATATAAATGTACGCTTGAAGAAGCGAAGACAGCAGTCAATTCTGAATTATAAAATTTTTTCAGCGATCAGGAAGCGGTTCGAAGAAGGAATGTTTCATACATAAATTTTTTAATTGGATACAAAGCTAAGGAAAAGAAGAAACGTTGTGTTTACCAGCAGTATTTCTGCTTGTTATT
Organism: Clitarchus hookeri; assembly: GCA_002778355.1. Taxonomy (NCBI): domain Eukaryota; kingdom Metazoa; phylum Arthropoda; class Insecta; order Phasmatodea; family Phasmatidae; genus Clitarchus; species Clitarchus hookeri. The sequence goes on from NQII01000662.1 coordinate 443,849, forward strand.
TATTAGGTCTTACTTAATATTTCGCGATGACTTCTACAAAAGAAAACTTTGTGAAATAATTGTTAATAATTAACAAAAAAAAAAAATCGTTTCATTACAGATCCTGAATTAACTAAAAACAGCGAGTTTTTTAAAAAATTTTAACTTCAATTATCAACATAGAAGTAGAAAGTGAGTATACCACAGGCCCTTCTAAATTTATCTGTAGCTACCGCTATATTGTATACTAACTTGAATTTCTCTTTAGTTAACACCATATCAGGACAGTATGGAAACTGGTTTTAATCAGAATCATTAAGAGATTTGTTATAGAAATATAGCAAGCCTTTCCTTAAGAGATGGGCATTTGCTTAACCTGGATAAACAAATAACCTAAGGCATTTAAATATAGCCCAAAAGTAAAACCAACCAAAATTTCTTCTTTGACTTTGAAAGGGTCTAAAGTGAAGTGAAGAGATTTTGCGCGGCTCTTAACAGCGAGGTCTTGAGAGCTGATAAGGGTGATCGAGGTGAGTATTGAGTAGCGCCGGAATGAGAGGGCGGGGGGAAACGGGAGATCCCCGAGAAAACCCACTGACCAGAGGGATCGTCCGGCATGAATCCCACATGCAAAAATCCGGGAGTGATCCGGCCGGGGATTGAACCCGGTTTGCCTTGGTGGGAGGCGAGCCCCACCGTGGGCCCCTACGGAGCGACTATTACACATTCCGGTTCATCCAACTTGGAGGCAGTCGCTTCAGCAGCTCTTCATGGCAAAACGTTTGGCTGGTCGTGTATTACATGTCCTAGGAATAAAGCCGCGGTAACGATAAGGGCGACCTCGGTACGCGCCTCGAACGACCGGTCACCTCTGCTCGTCAAGACATAGAACTAGCTTTCAGTCTTTGTCTCGTCAACAGCGGACAAATAAATGTATGCTGCATGTCTAGGGCCAATGATATTTCGCGAAAAGATTTCGAGACAAGATACTGTTCAAAGCACTGTAGGGTCGTCCAGCTTCTTTGATTGGCTAAAAAAAGATTCTGGCCCGTATTAACCTTTTGCGTACGGATCACGAAGGTTCAGTGTCGGAGTTACTTAGTCCTGATTGGCTTGGTCAAAGAAAGACACGGCACCAGCAGCCAATGGACGTATAACAACAGCTGAGGTGTGTGTATAGTATTGAAGTCTACTGTGTGCTCAGATTTCTACGCGAAAAGTCACTGGCCCTATGCATGTCCCTTGTATTAGGGGTAGTGAAATTTCGCGAAAAGATTTTAAGACAAGTTATATTTCAAAACACTGTAGGGTCGTTTAAATATCTTGATGGGCTGAATTACTTTTCGATAAGTTTTAACTGTCTGCACACGAATCACGTAGGAGCCGTGCCGATGTTTGCCAAATTTCTGAGTGGCCCGGTCAAATATGAAAACGCCTTCTCAAGCAGGCAGTAACCAATGTCAATAGACAAACGTCTGCTGGGTACTTATGGTATTGAAATCTACCGTGTACTCACATTTGTTTTCACGAATAATCACTAGCTCTATTGACGATTTGTTTAAATAGCCTTTACCGGAAGTTTCATGCCTAAAAATGACTGTAAGAAAAAACTCGTGTGAGCTGAGGAAGAAAAGAGGAAACCAGCATTCCGACGCGAAGAAAAAGAAATGTCTTAAATGCTATTCCTAACCAGACACAGCTCAACGACTCAAAAATATTGGAAAACTTTTCAAACGACCGCTATACGACTGTAGCTGTGATCTCAGTTCGGCGGACTGGACAGACGACGACATTCAAGCAAGGCCTATCTCTAGTTCACGACCCGCTTCTGAAAGTACGGTTTTCCCTAGCAAAGTGGAGTTGCTTCGGTACGAGTGCCTTAGTCTGGGCAATCGTATTGCTCTGCGGAGTTCCCGTACACAAAGTACGAGCATTGCTCGTTTCCCCCTTTATTATTTTCGTTTTAATTAGGAGTAATAATTATGGGCGGTGAGCACGTCGCCTCCCTCTCCTGTTGTATCCACGCCCCTACTCACCACTCCAACCCCCTCTGAACAACCGCCCCTCCGAAAACCTCTCTTTTTTTCCCCCCCTTCCGCTCGAGCGGCTAAGAATTAAATTACTTGGCGAGCGCTCCATGGCTGGCCTCTTCATTTTTACTGCAATTTTTCAACCCTCCCTCTCGGCCCACGGGAGTTGTAGGAGGGGTTGGATACCCGTGTTTGCGATGAGAGCGAGGGTGGAGGGGGGTGGTTTGCTCGTCACGGTCATGAATATGCATGCGTTAAATAGCCCTAGTCCATTGTGCGCGGCCCCCAACGCTGTATCCCCCTCTCTCGCATTGCACACGTACCGACATACCTCACGGGCTTGTACGACTTTAATAAGCGTGACCGATGGAGCAGTGGGGTGCGGAACGGCGGAAGGGAGGGAGGGGAAGACGGTCATCGCATCCCTGCTGGTGTTGAGATACTGCAGAGCATTGCAGTGCGTCCGCGCCTATTTCGTACGAAGACGGACATCTGCCAGTTATCTTATCTTATTTCACGTCGGTCTCCTCATATCGGCACGGCAACCGGTAAGGGCTAGGGTGGTGCGCATGAAAACATTGCACCCTCTTCGAAGTTGGTACACGTTTTGGATTATCTTAAAATTCAAGCGTAGCCAATTGACGTGAAAATATTTGTTCGGTGTTTTCTTTATATCTCTGACAGGTAGTACAAAATATCAGCAGTAGCTACAAGGAAGTTTCTTTACTTCGCTTCGTGCAGAACATTTTGTAAATGTGGCGGTCATCGTTCTTTCAAGGAGGAATATCGAACGCGATAGTGCTGGCAGGTTTCTGCATACAAAAAAGAAAGTGAAAAAAATCAGCCAGCCACTTAAAAGAAANACGCTTATCCCGATATCAAGCCGTATCTCAAAATAGTATACGCACGTTCCGAGTATAGTGAGCCTTATATGCTCCAAATAGTGACTTCCCACCCCACTACCCGTTCAAAGATGACCGAAATAACGGCGCGGCTTGCGTGTGAAACCACCTTCACAACACCTTCTCTGTGGAGTTACCTTAAGAAACTCGTCTACAGGGATACACCAAATGACATTGCAGACATGGTGGCGAAACTCCATGCCGCATGTCAGCGAATGCACGGGAGGGATTTACATCAGATGCGCAAAATGCTGTGAATCCCTACTGTGAACCGCGTGCTTGTAGGCTACCGTAGAGTGGAGTGTACAATAGTACTGTCATTGCATGACAGACGTACACACGTGGAACCTTATAATGTATAACATACTGCTTCCATAATAGCACTACTGTATAGTTGATCCTGTGTTGTCCCACACACGATCGTATGCTAGATTCATCGGACCACCGAAACCAAAAGTGTTGGTTTGCCATAATGCAAAATGACCCACATATTTTCTTTTCAGTTGTCACTTCTCTACGCAATATCAGTGTTAAAATCCGCCATTTTTTTACACGAAATATACGATATTTATGTATAAGAAAAATATATTAAGTTCACCGTTGGTGTGATACCCGATGCACCCGACCGGTATAATAAAAGATTACTTAACTAAAATTATTTTATATAAATTAATTATTTGACTAAACTTTAGTGCCTTGTTCTTAAATGTTTAGTTAGAGACGGCTACACTTGTGCAGTTTATACGATCACTTAAGTCTTGGTGACGGCGTGAAACAAAGCCTCTGAGGATGGCGAGAATTTTTTTTGGAACAGCCCGTTTCAGTGTCTGAAGGCCGGAGTGCAGGTGAATAATCTAACTCGATACTGATTCATGGTTATGAATGTTTCGCTATTTAACGAGCGCTTTTGGGAGCTGTGCGCACTTTCTACTTTCTGTAGTTAATATGTCTTTCCACCTCATATAATTAATGTTGTCATCAAGTTGTATTCGCCGTTACAGTAGACTTAATGATTTACTAACCCTGCATATAATTTAGTGACCCTATGAAATTGTTGACAAAAATGTATTTATATATTTTACTGTCACGTTAATTTTTACAGCACATTATATAAAAAAAAGGATTTTATTAGATTTATATATTTTTAACTTAACACTTTAGATAAGACAGTAATACGCAATATTTATTTTCATTGCTTACAAGAATCAACTTGTATGTAAATATCGAGGTTAGTGTTTTTTTTATAAAAATGTACGCAGTTAGGGGTGGGAAATTTTTTTCAGAGGTTATTTTCAAAACTGCTAGTCTAATCACGGACCAGATTAACTTCCACTGTCGGGATAATGGGGCGTCCCTCCGAATATGAGTTGCCAACGACTTCCTTGGGCAGTCCACGTCTTCCGCGGAACTGACTGTCGGCGACAACGTAGAGTGAGTCTGCCGCCTCCACACTCACAGCTTCTGGACTCTTGCCACTCACGGAGGTCCTGGAACATCCAGGAGGTAGTCTCCGAGAGTCGCATCTCGCTCGCTGAGTGACCTGTAAAATACGAAAAAAAGTTTAGTAAAAGTTGGACTCGCTCGACTACCGGGGAAAACTTAGAACTAGGGTTGAGTTGAGAGATTTGGGCGGCTCTTTACAGCGAGGTGTTGAGAGCGATGAGGGTGGAATGAGATGAGAATGGAACAGCGTCGGAATGCAATGGTGGGGGAAACGGGATATCCTCGATAAAACCCGCTGACCAGCGGCATCGTCCGGCACGATTCCCACTTGCGAAAATCCGGAGTGACCCGGCCGGGATTGAGACCGGGTTGCATTGGTGGGAGGCAAGCAGGCTAACAGCTTAGCCACCATGGCTCCTTTGGAACTAGGGGTGTAGAGGTTTGTAGAGCAGCGGTATCCATGAGGGTCGATAGAAAAATCACTACATCAGCGAGAGAGAAATTTCCTTGTCATCTGGATTTATTTCAGTGTTCGTTATAGCTATATCACTGGAAACCACCTTTCTCATAGTGTTGACTCTTGCGCTTGTTTATTGTCTATGGAGTTTGTTGTTGAAATAAATAGGAATACTTCAAATAAGTATCTGTGCAACGATAATGTTAGAATTGTTTTTATTTTTGGCAAGATTATATGATTTATATTGTTCCAATAATCATAGTCAGTCATCATTTGAATAGTAAGTTTACTTCAGTATCGTATTAAGCATACTTTTGCCATTAAGTCCAGTAGTCTGTAAAAATAGCCTAAGTTTGAAAAACGACTGCGTAATCAGCCAAAATATATTTAAATAAAATCGTCAAAAGTATAGCGAAAAAATAAGTTTGTTGTCTATACTTCTGGATAAAGTACAGTGACGCCTCTTGTGAGGGTCTAGATCGTATACGAAAATAGAAACTATCACTTAAGACAAAATTATTATCAATTACTTTACATGCTAAAAAAAAAAACTTTTACACCTACAGGGGCTGAAAAATTTCTCAGCTTTAATAACATCTTGATATGACAACATAATCATCTGAACAATCGAGCTACTGTTATTTTTTTCGCTAGCTGCCACCACTGCAAAAACTTTGGTCTTGAGAGGGCTGCGCGTGAATTATTCCTTCTGTTTTATCGGGTTTATTATACACTTAATTTGCAAAAGCGAATGAACAGAATGTGCTGGCTTTGTAACTCAAAGGTATCAACTGACTGAGCTACATTCTCCAGTCTCAGAGTATAATAACTTGATATATATATATTTTTAATAACTTATTTTTGAAAATAATATTATGCGCTCTACGATGTCCCGGGACGATATAAACTGTCGCTTTTTCATAATTTTTGAATATCGTAAAACAAAGGTAATTAAATATTTAAGTTCCTACAAATTTTTTTACTAAATATTTCTAAAAAAATACTAAAGTACAGAAAAGTGGATAATTGGATACATTTACAAAATAATACGTAAATGGAATGGTGCAGTACAAACCACACGAGTTTAAATTTTGATAAAAGAAGAATAATACGTATCAAAGGAAAACCATGTTAACACTACATTTACAAAGTTAATAATATTAAACTACATTTAAAATAAACTACACGTGCGATACATGCTGATGTTGGATTCTGAACAAAATTTTCATCACATCAAGATTATCTGACAGCCCCAAATTATAATATAAAACATACGTAAATTTTAAATCTGTTATGCCCATTTTCGTAGTTTTTAAATTTTTTTTAAATTGTTAGTTCTAAACTAGTGTACTACTCTGCGATATAGAACTACATTTTATCGGATATTAACGAGATAGAGCAGGTTATGAAACATATTCAAATACATTCATGGAAAGTTTTATAGTGTCAAAAATTGATATACAACAGCAAAAAAAAGTTCAAATTTTCAGATAAAACCTTTAGTAATAAGTAAACATGTCCTTGAAAAGTTGTTTAATGAAGACAACACGTTAGGCCTGCGAAATTCTGGCTTCAGGGCTCTAAAGACGATAGAATTTGGCACCGTTAAATATATAATTCGATAAACTTTCTTTATTTAAAGTGGCTGAAAATTTCAATTCACACAAATGGGGCATCGTTTCAGCTATTGCTATTGCCGATTTGAGATGTCTGCAAATTCAGGTTCACGTTCAATAAGATTTCTTATAAAAAAAACAAGTTTGCAACCGGACACGAGTAAAAATGTCGAGAACCTTTCTTCTTCCTCTGAGGTTACCGAAAATTAAATCAAAATATTTTGCTTACATTTCAAGCTTTGCAATCAAAGCTTTAACAAATAAACAAAACAAAAACCTATCTTATTCTGAGCTGTCTGAAAATAGAACTGCGCGCGATCTCGGGCAAATTTCCGTCTACTGCGATGTGAACTGGCAAGGGTGGCCAAACTATCGTATCCAGTTATACAGGTTCGCAATGAACTAATTTTGTGTGAGATAAGTAGCTCCAAAGAATACGTAGGTCCGTTAACAGGTTGATTATGAAACAAAAATGTTAGCCTTCCGTCGTTAATCCAGGACTAGATCTCTGAAACAGATCACTCGAAACGCAGATCTACATCATCAACATATTATCATGTAACACATACAATTTGATAACGGTTTTTAGGTTTTTAAGTATACTCCGGGAAAATATCTATTATGATAATAACTCATCATGAGAGGCCACAATTATGTAGCTGTAAATGTATGCGTTACCGTTAAATCACACTCGTACTTGTGAACTCGACAGTAGATATCATTAATGTCAAGGGGTACGTAGTACATAAGGTAATCATGCCTAGATGTGTGTGTAATTTCGGACAATTTATGAAGAACTCGATACGCAGATTATAATTCCAATCTATTTAGAATCTGTTCATTTCCTCTACCAAAACTGCAAATAATAATGACACAATAAATAAACTATTTTCAACCAACATAACCATGTAAAAAAGAGAGCCCAAAAAAATTAACAAAATCCTACGCTTACAGGCAGACACTAAGTAATAGAATTGTATCTACGACTTAAATATTTGTTGAATTTGAATACTGTTTCTTTCCGTATAGTGTTATTTTAGGCCTATACTTATATTAAAATGTTTATGCTTACAAAGAAGCTCTTCTTTGACATCGGCCTAATGTAACGGATTTTGTTTAGTATTTTTTTGGTCCTTTCCGCACGGTTATGTCGGTAGAAAGTATTTGCACCTTTTGTTGTGCCGTTTTACCTCCCCTTAGTTCTTTTGGTTTTGCAGTCAGCATAGGCCATGGCAACAGCCCAATAAAATTTTCACCGTAATTCAATCACACTGTCACTCTCGACCTTCGAATACAACACCAATGCTGGTTCTTCAGTTCGTGATTAGCGAAAATGGGTTGAGAGACCCTCGGGCCGATTTTTATAGCAGTTAGGCATGTTTTAAATTATTAACGTGTGGAGGACAGCAAGGTCATTATACGGAGAAACCAGAGACTCAAAAAACCAGTATCGTGTAAGGAAGTGGCAATAGTCTGTAGAAAATAAATAACCACACCGGCATGGAAAACGGAAATCGGGATGGCATGTCAACGACTCTAACCCAGGACCCACCGAATACATGACTCCATTGTGTTCCCACTGCGCCATCTCGATAGGTACACGTAGCCTACATACATACGTTCTTATAAATTATTGCCAAGCGACGAATACTTAGAATTTGTTCGCAGCAGGTAATGTTGATCATGCCTTGGGCCGCTATCAAATGTATAAATTTATACGACTGTAAAGCTCGGCAGAAATGGATCACTCTGTGAAATGTTTGCCTCCAAAGTTGCCATTGCCCCTTCTTGGTTTCGATAAAATGTATTAAGAAAACCTACAGATTTAAGTTTACGTGTTTGGTGTTAATTTATGTCTGACGAGCTGTTATAGGATGTTCGCGGTTAATTGAGCACTTTTGAAATCTAAATTTAAAAAAAATTTCACTATACCTACCTGCATAAATTTTAACTGCCATAATGATTGGAATACACCGAAAGAAGTTGGTAGCGACGAAGGTAAAATAGTCCCATGTCTTAATGCTGAATTCAAAAGTGTTGATAACATTTGTGAATACTAAAATTGCTTCTTTTGCTCTCTGTTTTTTAAAAGCATCCAAAGTGTAAAAATTAGCCAATTTATAAAATATTTATTTTCATAATATTTTACAGTTGGATAAAGTGAGCTGGCTCATGGCAATGTTAATTCCACATACGGTGGAAGAATACACTACGTGAATACAAGTAGATCTGAAGCAGGGCTTTCAAAAGTGCTCAAGATTACCGCGGAAGGGCCTTGCAAGTGTTCGGCCTAGAATCAGACGCACAAGCAGCTGCTCAATGAAATCCGCGCCCCTCGACGTTTGAAGTGGCCGGGGCTGAGAGGCGCAAGGAGGAGAGGAAGCAGTTGAAGGGGGATTTGTCCGGGCCCTCCGCGAGGTGTGTTTTTACGCGCTTGTAAAACGAGCGCCAGATGCGCACCTGTAGCCCGCAAGACGTCAACCCCGCGCGCCGTAAGCTCCCGGGCCGTAAACACGTTGCGATGAGGCGCCCCCCCCCCACATCAGCTGGGCAATAAAAGTGACGTCAGCATTGGCACGCGGGCCCGGGGAAAGGAGATCGGTGAATGAGATGGGGAAAGGTTGTGAAGAGGAGAGGGGAGATTTTAGGACTTGAAAGGTTATGTCGGGAAGGGGGGTAAGTCGGTAAAAACCCCCTTCGCTCCTGACCTACCTAGAAGGAGTAGGGGGGGGGGGAGGCACGTTCCGTTTATGAACCATGAGGAGACGTAACCCAAGTGCCACTTGTGCACTGCTTTCCATAGCCCAGGCGGAAGGACCGCCTGCAATAAGGGCTTAACTGGTGCCTCCCCCCCCCTTCCCTTCATCTTGAGTGCGTATTGAATGGTTACGTCCTCGAGCAGGAAAAAAAAAGGATCGAGTCCACGACTGCTCTCCTGACAGCTTTTTCTGAGAGCCCGTGTACTCAAAAGCACGCAAAGTGCTCTTTCCTGCACCACATCCGGTTCTGTTAACTGACTGTGTTAGTGGTTCATAAATTATTCGTGACAGAGGTCACTGCAGAGCCTGCGTAGTACGTTGCAAGAAAGCGTAAATTCAGAATATTGCTCGAGGGAAAGTAAGCACCGGCAAGCTGTTACCAACAGTCGTGCAAATATCACACAGAGAATTTGGCAAACGGAATAAAATGGGCAATAGCGAAGGAAACGAGACACAAGCATCTTTGAACAGTGAAGGTTGTAGCTATCGCGCATGAAAGTGTGAAGACAAACCACTTATCCCTTAAATATCTTAGGCTATAGTTAAAACTGCATAAGCGTCCATTCAACTAGTACACACTATAAGTGTAGTTTAGGTTGGTTTCTCTATAACAACACGTATTTCCTCGCTGTCCTAGGTTAGTTTAGGGACTCTGTTAGGTCGGGATACTATAACACAGAATACATAGGTGAAAATAGCTTCTCATACCGCGAACTTCAGCTGCACACTTAAGAAAAATTGCGCCACTGGCAAGCAAACGGTTGGAATGACATTAGGCAATCAGCGCCTGGTAACCTGCACGCCGGCCGGCAGCCCAGCCAATTAGGAAACCTTTCGCGGCACGCAGTAACCAATAAGACGCAAGGCCCTTTCCCAGAGCCTCGCGCAGTCATTCAGAGAATGCGCCAACATCAGACGAAGCGCCACGCCATTTCGTCTTTGTGTACTTGCTGTCTGTAGTACTACATACGTGAAAACGCGCATGTGCAGTAACTAAGGCCTCGTTGGTTACAGAGACACTCGTGATGAGACAAAGACAAAGTAATCAAACAACAAACGGCGATGACACTATCAACATTCATACGGAGTAGAGTACATAAACTTTACTATGCGGAATGCTCTCGTCAATACAACGAGGAACAAATTGACAAAAAAAACGGACATAATTACATTGCAACATACTGACTGTACTTATTTGGTTTAATGAATGTGTGTCAAAACTGTANCACTTGTGCACTGCTTTCCATAGCCCAGGCGGAAGGACCGCCTGCAATAAGGGCTTAACTGGTGCCTCCCCCCCCTTCCCTTCATCTTGAGTGCGTACTGAATGGTTACGTCCTCGAGCAGGAAAAAAAAAAAGGATCGAGTCCACGACTGCTCTCCTGACAGCTTTTTCTGAGTGCCGTGTACTCAAAAGCACGCAAAGTGCGCTTTCCTGCACCACATCCGGTTCTGTTAACTGACTGTGTTAGTGGTTCATAAATTATTCGTGACAGAGGTCACTGCAGAGCCTGCGTAGTACGTTGCAAGAAAGCGTAAATTCAGAATATTGCTCGAGGGAAAGTAAGCACCGGCAAGCTGTTGCCAACAGTCGTGCAAATATCACGCAGAGAATTTGGCAAACGGAATAAAATGGGCAATAGCGAAGGAAACGAGACAAGGTCGTAGCTATCGCGCATGGAAGTGTGAAGACGAAAAACTTATCCTTTAAATATCTTAGGCTATAGTTAAAACTGCATAAGCGTCCATTCAACCAGTACACACTATGTGTAGTTTAGGTTGGTTTCTCTATAACAACACGTATTTCCTCGCTGTCCTAGGTTAGTTTAGGGACTCTGTTAGGTCGGGATACTATAACACAGAATACATAGGTGAAAATAGCTTCTCATACCGCGAACTTCAGCTGCACACTTAAGAAAAATTGCGCCACTGGCAAGCAAACGGTTGGAATGACATTAGGCAATCAGCGCCTGGTAACCTGCACGCCGGCCGGCAGCCCAGCCAATTAGGAAACCTTTCGCGGCACGCAGTAACCAATAAGACGCAAGGCCCTTTCCCAGAGCCTCGCGCAGTCATTCAGAGAATGCGCCAACATCAGACGAAGCGCCACGCCATTTCGTCTTTGTGTACTTGCTGTCTGTAGTACTACATACGTGAAAACGCGCATGTGCAGTAACTAAGGCCTCGTTGGTTACAGAGACACTCGTGATGAGACAAAGACAAAGTAATCAAACAACAAACGGCGATGACACTATCAACATTCATACGGAGTAGAGTACATAAACTTTACTATGCGGAATACTCTCGTCAATACAACGAGGAACAAATTGACAAAAAAAAACGGACATAATTACATTGCAACATACTGACTGTACTTATTTGGTTTAATGAATGTGTGTCAAAACTGTANAAAAAAAACGGACATAATTACATTGCAACATACTGACTGTACTTATTTGGTTTAATGAATGTGTGTCAAAACTGTAAATGTAGCGAAAGAAGCTCGTTTTAATTATGTCTCTAACATGACTTGCAATTTAAAGCTCTGTCGGCATGATTTTAAGTAATCCTGGCTTTAAACTTGGCTGCAAAATTAGCTACTCAAAATTATCAAGTTTGTAATATTAATTATTTACAGCGCTGTATAGTCTGTGTGAAACAAGTCAATACGAGAGTGTTACATGATTATTAAATGCAATGATCTGTGGAATAGCATGTTAGTGGCTATAATTCTTCGTTTATTATTTGAGTCCATTTCATAGGATAGTAGGATTCCCGTAGGTTCAAACAATAATCATACCTTGTTATAAAATACGATTCACAGCTAAAAGAAAAAAAATCGAAGACAATGATGTAATAACTGTGGCTAGAATAAGTCATAGTAGGAAATAAAAAAATATATATAAAAAACGTTCTTATTAAAAGTTATTTTAATTATACTTTATTCCCATGCAAAAGTTTGCAAATTTCTGTATTTCGGTGCAGGAGATTCTAGACTACAATGTAACATCTTAAACGTTTGGAGAAGATTGTCTTTAGCTCTATTTTTAAGGATTAATTCTATTAAAATATATTCAACGTTTTCCTTGACACTTACTAACCGCATTAGTATTTCTATTTTCTATTGTTTGCGATAACACACTATGGACATACTTTAGAAAAAGAGGAAAGTACTTGTAATAAACAAGGAATTACAAATGAATGAATGTTGAACATTTCACTGCGTTAACAATAAGTAAATGAAACATGAATTCGATTAGCACGAAGCNTACAAATGAATGAATGTTGAACATTTCACTGCGTTAACAATAAGTAAATGAAACATGAATTCGATTAGCACGAAGAAGGACGAAGTTATTGACTAAGAATAATAAGTAAGAGCTGTGATATTTCGCGAAAATATTTTGATACAAGATACAGTCCAAAGCACTGTAGGGTCGTCCAGCTTCTTTGATTGGCTAAAAAATGTTCTGGCCCGTGTTAACAGTTTGCGCATGAATCACGAAGGTTCAGTGTCGGAGTTAATTAGTCCTGAGTGGCTTGGTCAAAGACGGACACGGCACCAGCAACCAATGGATGTATAACAACAGTTGAGGTGTGTACATAGTATTGAAGTCTACTGTGTGCTCCGATTTTTACGCGAAAAGTCACTGTTCCTAGTAATAAGCCATGTAACAAAACTCTTCAGGCATAGTATCAGACATACATCGGTTTTGAAGTCAAGCTCTATAACAAGGCAATGTTAGTACTTTGATTCCAAGTATTGAATATAACTTGTAGATAAGGTAGAAAATGAATCCACGCGTAAAATTCCCGAAATTGTAAATTGTAATGTAAGTTCCGGCGTTACCTAGGAAGTAGTCCTAGCCCTGATATAATACATATTACCCACAATTGCGCATCCTTTCATTCCATTAATGCTCACAGATTTTGTGATAGTCATCACTGTAAATACATTTTAGTAATATACACTACTTCTCTCTGGAGAGTCAGTGCAATTAATTGGGCACCATTGTTCCGGGAAGCAGAATTCACAGCAATTTAGTAAAAATCACCTTTCAAACCAGCGATTATTTTTTCACAGAAATGATAAATTTCAGTCTTCCTAGTAAAGGCGCTTTTACTAATTTTCAGAAAAACTCCAATGAACCACAACGATTTTTTACTTTTGGTACTGCAAAATTTATTGTTGAAACAAGCATTTTCGAGATAAGCAGTTATAAACAGAAAAAGTTTGGTTTAAATACAGCTAGGTTAATACGTTAACCAAGTAAACTCAGCTGTATGTAAAATTTATGTTTATTAGAGTAATTCACATATTCCAACACAGACATAGATTTCAGACATTAGCAAATGAAAGCCGATATTTTGTCGTCGCTGCAAACATACACCGAAGAGCCAAAAAAAACTGATACACCTGCCTAATATCGTGTAGGCCTTCGGCTCCGAAAGACCATATCAATGATGGTCCGTTGAATAGTTCGCACGCTGGCACTTGTTGATGCCCCAGCATTGAAATATGCGCCAATTTGAGAAAGGGTTGCACGTCTGTCACGTTTAATTATTCTCGTCAGTCGTCGTTTGACCCGTTCTGTCACAATCTTTTTTCGGCTGCAGTGAGGTCGAAGATTTGATGTTTGCTGAATTCCCAATATTCACGGTACACTCGTGAAATGGTCGTACGCGAAAATCCTAATTGTATCGCTACCTCGGAGATGCAGTGTCCCATCTCTCGTGCGCCGACTATAACACCACGTTCAAACTCACTTAAATCTTGATAACCTGCCATTGTATCNGTGCCAGACGCTTGTTGTCTTATATAGGCGCTGCCGACCGCATCGCGTTACTCTGATTGGTTAAATACTTCTGTTATTTGCATACGCACGCCTATACCAGTTTTTTTGGCTCTTCAGTGTAGTTTTCGTGCACGGAATGCTCCAAAACACACGTGTCATATCTAGGAAATATTACAACGCTTAATCTAAAATGTGTTAAAAATAATCCATTTTTATAAACCCCATAGAAATACCAAATTTATGTATATATCGTTAAGAACAATACGTGTAAGCAAAATATCTGAATGCCAACAGATCAAAAGCAGATACAGTATATCAAACAGTTTCTATTAATATAAAAATAAACTGGAAGCCTGACTGAGTTTCGAACCTTAATCGTTTACACCCGAGCGTTACTCCCGAGCAACGTCAGCTAAAGTGACTACTTGTAGAAGTGAAATGTTTTTAAAAACATTCATTTCAAATACTATACAACGTGTGCAAATAAATATGTAAAGCTTTACAGCTTAGTTTTTATTTTCCTGTTAAATTTTTTCTATAAAGATGTTAAAACTGTTATTAAACATCAATAAATACACTAATAAACCCTACTACTATCCCAATAGTCACAAAAAATAAAAAAAACAACTCTTGAGATGTATTTTCTAACGAAGGCGATCCAATGAGTGGCCAAACAAATATATACAGTTGATTCAACTAAATATCTTGTTGACAGTCTAATTCCTTTTGGCCCCACACAAAGATTTTGTTAATGAAAGTAAACATTCTGTTAGATGAACAAAATCAATTTTGTTGCTTTTATATTTTTGTTTACCCAATAAAATATTCTGCCAAGGCAACTCAATATATATTTTGGCCCAATAAAAAGAAGTATCGTTTTTGGCTGGATCAAATCTTTCTCTCAGTGTGTCAAGAACATTCAATGAACATTTTAGACGTGTGTATTGTAAAATTTGGTTTTCATAACATCTTATAGTTAACTCGAAATAAAAAAAAAACACAAACACGCCTACGCATTTCCAGGGGTGGATCCAGGGGAAGATCTACGGTGGTTTGAGTCACCCCNAAGTAAACATTCTGTTAGATGAACAAAATCAATTTTGTTGCTTTTATATTTTTGTTTACCCAATAAAATATTCTGTCAAGGCAACTCAATATATATTTTGGCCCAATAAAAAGAAGTATCGTTTTTGGCTCGATCAAATCTTTCTCTCAGTGTGTCAAGAACATTCAATGAACATTTTAGACGTCGGTATTGTAAAATTTGGTTTTCATAACATCTTATAGTTAACTCTAAATAAAAAAAAACACAAACACGCCTACGCATTTCCAGGGGTGGATCCAGGGGAAGATCTACGGTGGTTTGAGTCACCCCNAAAAAAAAACACAAACACGCCTACGCATTTCCAGGGGTGGATCCAGGGGAAGATCTACGGTGGTTTGAGTCACCCCCTGTTTTTCTTGGAGTTTAATTTTACACTGAATAAAATTAGATTACTCTAGAAACCTAATACACTGACAATAATGTAGTATTAACACATACAATTTTTATAGTAACAGGTAACCTTTAAAAGTATTTAGATAGCCTTTCCATTGAGTGCAGAGATTAACATGTAGCGTCTTTCTGGTAAGCACGTGGGTTAAAAGTTAAGCGTAGTGCTCCAAAACTCAAGCAGCCCCCTGCCTTACGGTAGAGAACAACACCCGACGTGACGGTACGATATGCAGTACTCGTCATAAAGTTGTACACACATTATCAAAATGGTCATAAATGCACTATACGATTTATGTTGCGCATGAAATAAGGATAGGTACAATTTGTAACACTGTCAAATATTTTACCAGAATTTTCTCATTTATATGTTAAACGAAAACAGCTGATGAAAGTCTATTTTTAATCAAAATTTAAGCGTATTTACATTACGAATGCTTCGAAAAACATATTTTCCAAGAAAACGNGAAAGTCTATTTTTAATCAAAATTTAAGCGTATTTACATTACGAATGCTTCGAAAAACATATTTTCCAAGAAAACGTTCGTCAGGTAGGGCAATACTGGTAATTATAATGACTGTAAGTAAAAAAATATCTGTACTTACGTTTACAAAAATTTTTAATTATTGAAATTTTGTACAATATTTTTAGGTATATAATTATACTATTCGTGGCTGAAATGGATGTAAATCAACATTGGAAAATACTTTTAATCATTATTACTGACTTTTATTACATATAACCAGAGTAATTAGGCTTATTATAGCAGTCTTGCTTGATGAAGGCGTTTTTTTTATACAAGTGTGCATTCTGAAGCATGGAGAATGGAAACACGCTTAAATTTTGATTGAAAATAGGCTCTTGTTAAATGTTTTTTGCTAACGATTCAACGAGTAGGTAAATTGTAACAAAACATTTTAGAGGGTTACAAAATATATTCATTTTTCTTTCATACGTGACACAAATCACACTTTACTTACAACTTTGGTTGTGTGTGTGTGTATGTGTAAGTGTGTGCATGTGTATGTTTGTATGTGTGTATGTGTGTACGTGAATGTGTGTGTACATGTGTGTGTATGTATGTGTGTATGTGTGTACGTGAATGTGTGTGTACATGTGTGTGTATATATGTGTGTATGTGCGTGTGTGTGTGTACGTGTATGTGTGTGTACATGTGTGTGTATATATGTGTGTATGTGCGTGTGTGTGTGTATGTGTGTACGTGTATGTGTGTGTACATGTGTGTGTATATGTGTGTGTATGTGTGTATGTGTGTACGTGTATGTGTGTGTACATGTGTGTGTATATATGTGTATATGTGTGTGTGTGTATGTGTGTACGTGTATGTGTGTGTACATGTGTGTATATATGTGTGTATGTGTGTGTNCTCTTGCTTGATGAAGGCGTTTTTTTTATACAAGTGTGCATTCTGAAGCATGGAGAATGGAAACACGCTTAAATTTTGATTGAAAATAGGCTCTTGTTAAATGTTTTTTGCTAACGATTCAACGAGTAGGTAAATTGTAACAAAACATTTTAGAGGGTTACAAAATATATTCATTTTTCTTTCATACGTGACACAAATCACACTTTACTTANTCATTTTTCTTTCATACGTGACACAAATCACACTTTACTTACAACTTTGGTTGTGTGTGTGTGTATGTGTAAGTGTGTGCATGTGTATGTTTGTATGTGTGTATGTGTGTACGTGTATGTGTGTGTACATGTGTGTGTATATATGTGTGTATGTGTGTGTGTGTGTGTATGTGTGTACGTGTATGTGTGTGTATGTGTGTATATGTGTGTGTATATGTGTG
This sequence comes from Clitarchus hookeri, assembly GCA_002778355.1. Lineage (NCBI taxonomy): Eukaryota > Metazoa > Arthropoda > Insecta > Phasmatodea > Phasmatidae > Clitarchus > Clitarchus hookeri. The sequence continues at coordinate 461,144 of NQII01000662.1, forward strand.
TGTATGTGTGTATGTGTATGTGTGTGTGTATGTGTATGTGTGTATTTGTGTGTACGTGTATGTGTGTGTATGGTATGTGTGTGTACTAACTTCTAANTATGTGTGTGTGTGTATGTGTGTACGTGTATGTGTGTGTACATGTGTGTGTATATATGTGTGTATGTGTGTGTGTATGTGTGTACGTGTATGTGTGTGTCCATGTGTGTGTATATATGTGTATGTGTGTGTGTGTATGTGTGTACGTGTATGTGTGTGTACATGTGTGTATATATGTGTGATGTGTGTGTGTGTGTATGTGTGTACGTGTATGTGTGTGTACATGTGTGTGTATATATGTGTGTATGTGTGTGTGTGTATGTGTGTACGTGTATGTGTGTATGTGTGTATATGTGTGTATGTGTGTGTATATGTGTGTGTATGTGTGTATGTGTATGTGTGTGTATGTGTGTGTATGTGTATGTGTGTATTTGTGTGTACGTGTATGTGTGTGTATGGTATGTGTGTGTACTAACTTCTAANTGTGTGTGTATGTGTATGTGTGTATTTGTGTGTACGTGTATGTGTGTGTATGGTATGTGTGTGTACTAACTTCTAACCCTTTAACTTCCACTTTAATTTATAATTTTTGGTGCTTTTCAAAATAACTTTTTCTAGCGTGCTGTACTTTAGCTGGCAAAGAACTTGTTCCGTTATCGCAACCAGTAATCTGTAGTCTTTGTGTTCGGTTATTCAGTGATATGGACCAGTCATAGCATGGCGCAATAGCATGGTTTAGGAATCAGTTACCCACAGGAAATATCATTGGGCGCAGTCTCTCGCAGATTACAGTACCGGTCAAGTTCCTGTGCAACATGTTGACTATTGCCTACAATGGGCATTCAAGACTTAATGAGTCCTGCGTGTTGTACGATCAGGCTCAGTGTTAGATACGCCACTGATAGGGCTGAAGGCAAACCGTGGTTAAGAGGCTGTATCAACCCTTATACAGAAATTGTTCGTTTCAGTGTCATAAATGAAGTGTCGGGGACATTACTGAAAACGCTTCATTATAGAATCGTCACATTTAATAGTCCTGTGCAGATTTTTGTACCTGATTGTTAATAGGTGTTCCCTGGTCGTGATTAAAAAATTAGAATGAATTAATATATATATGCTATTCACGGTAAAGTGAGCACTTTTTAAGACCCTAATAATTTTTTCTTCTTCACCAGTTTCTATCTTTCCGCCAAAATTTTAATATAAACATTGCCACGTGACTCATAAAAACAGTTTGTACATTACACTACTCTCAAAAGTTAATGTCTAAGGTTGCAATAAAATATATTTATTAGTGGTTAATGGCGGTTTTTTAGGGCGTTAAAAATGCTCACTTTACCGTGACCAACCTATATGAAATTTTGTATCAAGTTAATTTTTGGATATATATGCATTAATAGTTCATATATTATGCCAGTAAAAATGGATGAAAGAAGCTAGGCTTCTGCTGTCGCAATTTTCAATAAATGCTTTTAAATTTTAACCGGGAAGAAAAAAAAATTAAAAAATGTAATATGGCGGGAGATGCGGTTTGTTTAAGCGTGCGAATTCCCGAATAGCCGCCGCGGCTGCCTTTTCGCGCTCGCCTTAGCCGAGGCGCGCTCTTGCGCCGCTTTTGCGCGCGCCGGCGTGTATATTCGGTACTCCGGTGGGATTGTTTATCGCCGAGTAACGACATTTAAAGTGGCAATGACGAGGAGGATGGCCATCACCGAGCTCTTCACGAGTGGGTAGGTGGAAATAGCTTTGGGGAGGGGGGGCGGTAGCGGCGGAGAAGGAAACGTTTCGACCACTGTGTATACGGCTCTCAACTCCTTCGCGGCAGGAAGAAGGAAGAAAAAAAAAATCTGAAGTAAAATAAAAATAAAAGGCGGCAACTCGTTGTGCATGCTCCAGATATGGTCCAGATAGGCCCGAGAAGTGCTTGTTCCTCCCGCGACCACGGAAAATACGTTCGCGATGCCGGCTGTCGACGCGACCCCATTCCCAGACGGAAGATAGTCACTTTTAATTGGGGGGTTAATCAAAAAGTCAAATCTGTGTACGTGCTCGACGACATCTCGGGCTGGCGATCTAAATTTACGTCCCCAGATTTATCAACGACTCCCCCCCCCCCTCCTCTTCCCAACAAACACCGTCATTATACACACGGAATGCGCCTGCGAACTGAATTACGGTAGCTTAATCTAACCCGTTTTAAAAGCGGTTTAACGAGGCGTTCGATGCGGAACTTACAACGCACGTGCACATCCTTCCTGGCGTTGGTTAACAATGCTAGGGCTCTTGATATAGGACGCATGCCAAGTTGAATTAATTTTTCGGAACGGCAGTCAAATTGCAGATATTTACGTTTGAAGTACGTTTACATATATATTTTTTTTAAGTACAATTCACACAGACTAACGTCTAAAGGTATGCAGGAGGCAATTCACACCATGAATCCTGCAGGGCACTCCACAAATACAATCTGCGCCAATTTGAGAAAGGTTTGAGCGCCTGTCACGTTTAATGATTCTCGTCAGTCGTCGTTTGTCCCGTTATTTCACAATCTTTTTCTGGCCGCAGCGATGTCGAAGATGTGATGTTTTACCGGATTCCCGATATTCACGGTACACTCGTGAAATGGTCGTACGCGAACATCCAAATGTTATCGCTACCTCGGAGATGCTATGTCCCATCTCTCGTGCGCCGACTATAACACCACGTTCAAACTCACTTAAATCTTGATAACCTGCCATTGTAGCAGCAGTAACCGATCTAGCTGCCGACCGCATCGCGTTACTCTGATTGGTTCCATACATCTGTTATTGGCATACGCACTATACCAGTTTTCTTGGCTCTTCAGTGTAGATGGAGACACGTCAATTTCGCGGATTGATTCGGCAGCAAACTAGACTCCACAATCTTGGTGCATTCCAGCATCAGATAATGTTCATTCGCTCTTACTCTAGTTTAACCCCAGACCAAGTAGCACGGAATTAGGTCTTTGTTTCCTTTGTAGGATTTTTATTAATCAAAAGTTGTTTGGGGGGTTTCTAACAAAGTGTGATCCAGAAGTATAGTCCATTCACGGGTACTTCCAACTTTTCTGAAACCCTGCTTGAGTTCTACTTCCAGGATATTCCTCCGCCTCGCGCAAAGAAAGCTTAACCGAATATAAAAAAATTACTCCAAAGGGACCACGCACTGCATTCGTGCGCACTCAGTGTAATGCTATTTTGCATAAGATATATTTATTTACTGGGCATTGACAACATAGGTACCAATTTTCTCCCTATTTGGATTCATGTTAACTATAAATGAAATATAATAAATTATAAATAGAATAGAATTAATAGTTANATTTTCTCCCTATTTGGATTCATGTTAACTATAAATGAAATATAATAAATTATAAATAGAATAGAATTAATAGTTAAATTTAACAAAAAAATAAGATACTTTTATGTTTACACGAGTAAAAAACGCTTGTGATACGTGGCATATTTAGGGAACAACCAAATGCGTTATACACAGTGCGGTTTTACAAAGGTGTGAATAAATCGCGAATAGACTAGTTATGCTTATTTTTTCCCGTGTTTTTGGAATGATTCAGTGCATTCTATGACGAGTGAAATAAACTGTGGTCTGAAAAACGTTTTGAAATTTCTTTTCATAAAGAGAATACGCGAATGTATCCGGTCTCTTGTTGTCGCTTAGAGATCTAGACTTAAAATAATTTGTAATGCGATCCTCATGGAAGACTCTGAGCAAACAATAGTTTGTTCCATTAGCAAAATAAATCTCTTTTCAAGAATTAAGAAATGCTGAAGTTCAGTTCGCCATTAAAGTTGATGTAAGATTTTTTTTTNAAAATAAATCTCTTTTCAAGAATTAAGAAATGCTGAAGTTCAGTTCGCCATTAAAGTTGATGTAAGATTTTTTTTTTCTCTTGCAATTACAGATAGTTTCCAAAACGTTGCTCTTTTCAAAACCAATTTTTAAGTGTTCCGAGTNTTTTTTTTTCTCTTGCAATTACAGATAGTTTCCAAAACGTTGCTCTTTTCAAAACCAATTTTTAAGTGTTCCGAGTACTCGCGTATAATGCGGGGTCGAAACAAATTTGACTCACTATTCATGCAAACATCAGCTCTTCGCAAGACACTTATAAACAAGCATACAAAAATGATTTACGGAGCACTGAATATTCTTAAACACTTAACAAACATTCGTTTATAATACCGACTTTTCAGTGAGAGTTAAATGCTTGCTAGAAGGTTCTTTTAATTACTTTCAACGATTTTCGTTAATGAAAGTTGTTTTATTTGTTAATTACTTTCTTATTTTATGCTGCATTTATAGACACGATTGTACAAAATAAGAAATTGCTATTAGGTGCGATATCAATTTAAGTGTTGGAAATTTCCCGTAGCACTCTATAATTTTTTTTTCCCAGATCAGTATTTTCTAGGACGTGATTGAAGACAAAAGAAAACCCGCACAAGGATATTCTGTGTGCCACGATCATTTATTTTCGAAATAAGAATCGAGGCTGCTTGAAGTATTCTTATAATATATAGCCTAAGTAGATACAAATCCTAAGTAAGGCCCTGTGTACAGCTAATTAATAGAGTAGTAAAAATAACTTAACAAATATCGCGAAAATAATTTTACTTGAAAATGCGCTATCTACTGTCGGTGTTAACATAACACAAGAAGAGGTGAGAATATCCAATAGGAAGTAATTTTCATTCCTAAAAACTTTTACACTCAAAATCTGTATATTATGATTTTCAATTGAACTGAAACATATTCAGCAGAGCAGGAAAAAGAGGCTACCATGTCAGCACCATGGCTACGATACGTTGTGAGATTACAGCAGCGTCAGCACCAGGACTACGATACGTTGTGAGATTACGGCAGCGTCAGCACCAGGGCTACGATACGTTGTGAG